>JAMJFZ010000320.1:4872500-5115000 GCA_026225945.1 Cricetomys ansorgei
ACATACATACACCACACATACACACATACCACACACACCACACACACACACACACATACATACACCACACACACACACACACCACACACACACATACATACACCACACACACACATACACACACCACACACACACACATACATACACCACACACACCACACACACACACATACATACACCACACACACACACACACCACACACACACATACATACACCACACACACACATACACACACCACACACACACACATACATACACCACACACACACACACACCACACACACACATACATACACCACACACACACACACACCACACACACACATACATACACCACACACACACAACATACACACACACACACACATACATACACCACACACACACACACACACACTCATGCATTCCACACAGAGACAAATAAAATAACTAAAAACTTTTCAAAATTATATTTGTAGATCGTGAAATCACGGCTGCCTGCAGCTTCAGATGCTTGGTATATTTTATATTGTAGGAATGTTGGACATGTTTTTATGATAATTATTCCTTTGAACTCACACATTATAAGGCCCGATTCTAGGCTTCATTATGTAATTAGTTTATGTGTGTTGTTCGGTAGTATGCTACAGACTGAAAACAAGTTATAAATATTTAAATGTCCTAAATGTCCTTAACACTTTGTTATTTTCATTATATGTTATATATAAAATTACCACAGTGGTTAGAAAAAATTATAGGATGAAATATTTCTTGTTCTACAGTAAACCGTCTGTTTCTAACTCTACTTTCTCTTGGCTTATTCTGGACTGGTTCTGTTCTTCATGCCTTCTCCTTCTGAACTGTCTGTAAGCTGACTGCACTCAAACCGCCTGACTGAACTAACTCTCCTGCTTCTCACTCAGCTTCTTGTCTGCTTCTGCCTCGGCTTCTACCTCACTTCTCTCTCTGAGCTCTGCCTTCTTGTCTGCTTTCCCTCTGCTTCCCTCGGGCTTTCTCACTGAGCTCTTCCTCTTCTCTCTGAGCTCTGCTTCTACCCTCTGAACTCACTCCAATCTTGTGAACTGAGAGCCTCCTTTTATATTCTGAGATTGGGATTAAAGGCATGTGTATCACTTCCTTCTGAACTGGGATTAAAGGATTAGCCTGACTAACATTCTTTCTGAATTCCAGCTGGATCACCCAGGCCTCTGAATGGGGTCCCTTCCTAGCTCTCACACAGGCTGCTCGATTAAAGGATTAAATGCTCCTCTACATACCTCAAACTGGTTGGGGTACCTATTTCAACTCTCTAGACCTTCTTGCACTTCCTTTCCTAGGAGTCCATGGGCCACTGTACTCGAGGCAGAGCCTCTCTTTTGCACTAATGCACCTGTTCCATGTGTTCACAGGTAATGGCACCCTTGACAGATGGCATCAGGCACAGCACACTTGTATTTCTCCTACTCCCAGCATTCTTCAGTTGCCTGTGGTTCTTTGTGTGGGGCTGTAGGCTATTCATTGTCAGTTTTGACGTGTCCATTGCTGTCATCTTTGTTCAGCTCACCTTTGTGAAATCGTGTTGGTGAGACTTCATGGATGTAGCTTTTGACATTACTAGTAGTTTTTGATAGTGTCCTTTATCTGTTGCAAAGAGAAGTTTTCTTGATGAGGGGTAAAAACTACACTTACCTTTAGGTAAAAGAACAAACATTTATAGATTGATGATAGGAATTATGACAGTTGTAAAGTAGTGGTTGTAGATGCACCTCCAATATCTATGACTTCACTAGCCTTACAAGTAGCTATCTAAGTTTCTAGTACCAGGCATGTTTTACCTCTTGTTGAACAATTCTTAAGTCCAATTAGAGGGCTATTGGTAACCACCAAGATATGTATGTCGCTACTGCATACATGGGGTTATCATGTCATACTGTTTATTGATGTGATTCATAACGTTCATGGATGGGTAGGACTGTTGGCTGTCTCCCTCCTTTGGAAGCTTGGAGCCTTCTAGCACCATGAAAGCTAGTCCTCATAGTGAAGGCATTAAGGTAGTATCAGTTCCAGATTATGGATTTTGGTCCTTGTTTCCAAAGCGCATGGTGTTTTCTCCAAGAGACACTTACTTTCCACTGCTGGGGATTAACTAAGGGCAACAGATATAGGCTGTATGTTTTGGCAGTCTCTGGACAGCCCTGATCAACAGCTAAAAACAGGGATTCTTATGTCTACTATTGGTGTTTTTGTTAAGTGATCTTTGGCTCTTGGAGGGAATATTGTCAGCCCAAAGAGATAAGTTTATTAAAACTATATGTTTAACTATGCACAGAATTGTGTATATCATAGGTTTTTTTAAGATGGTTGATAGTGTGATTTCTTGCTTCTTTTTCTGTTATCCATATTGTTATTTTACCTATCACCTTTCTCCTGTATTCTCCTACCTCCCCTTTCCTTAAGGAGCTCCCCTTTTTCCATTTCCATGACAGATCACTTGTGCCCTGATATTCTTGTTTACTTTCCTCCTACCCTCTTCTGTGCTTACCTCCCTTTTCTTCCTTAAAAGTCCCCATTCCCATTTCACTTATCAGACTATTTGTACCCTGCTATTTCCTTATTCATTATTCTCCAACCACCCTATCCTGGCAATGCTCCCATTTCACTTTCCTGGTTTCTGTAGTTCCTCCAGGCTGTGTACTCATATCTGAATATTTGGAGTTAGGAGCCTCCAGTAAAAAAGAAAATACAATCTTTGATTTCCTGGTGGGTCAATATGATCTTCTCTAGTTCCATTGGTTTCGCCGAAGCATCCTTGATTTTATTTTTCTTTACAGCTGAATAGTATTCCACACTGTATAAGTATCAAACCTTGATTCTTAATTTATTGGCTGAAGTACATTTAGGCTGTTTCCATTTTCTAGCTATCGTGAATGAAACAGCCATGAACATGGCTGAGCAAATGTCTTTGGACTAGGATGTTGAATCTGTTGAGCATATGTCAAGGAGTAGTATACCTGGGTCATATCATACATTAATTTTTAGCTTTTTGAGAATTCTCTGTAGAGGCATAGGCCCGTGTGAAAGCTAGGAAGGGTCTATAATCCAGGGGTCTATATGAAGGAATCACATTCAGAGACCTGCGTGGTCCGGATGGAATGTAGAAAAAAATGTTAAGAATGTTGGTAAATGCCTTTAATTCCAGTATTCAGAAAACAGTGATAGCAAACATCTTTAATCCAAGTATTCAGAAGGTAGGGGAGGTCCATGCAATTAATACCTAAAATAGAAACAGTGTGGAAGCAGACACAAGGGTGGAGCTCAGAAGATGAAGTTGAGATGAATCAGAATGAAGGACAAGCAAAGTGACTAATCAAAGGAAGAGTAAACAGGGTGAGTCATAGTGAACACATGACCAACTCTCATGACATAAAAGGCAGGCTCTCAGTTCAAAGATTCAGAATCGGTTGTGGAGTCAATTACAGAGGCACTATGAAGTTCTCAGTTACAGCAGACAGTAAGAGGCAAGCAGTCTGAAGCAGGCAGATAGGGGACAAGACAAAGAGACAATGAAGCAGTCTGATTAAGGAGAAAAGAGTCTGACTGATACAGTACAGAGCAATGAGGGCTCAGGGAGAGACACAGAGACCCAGAGGCAGCTCAGCAGAAGTCAGTATCAGGGGAAAATGAGTCAGTTTGAAGCTAAGCAGAGCGGTTCAGTCAAAGGTAGTCAGAGAATCAGCCAGAATCGTCAGAAGAGTTCAGTCAGAAACAGGAAGCCAGCTCAGAAGATCAATTTAAACAAGCTTGGAGTAGAGTTTGAGCCAAAACGAGTAAGTTGAGTTGAACCAGAAAAGTGTGCTGCTCAGTACAGCTCTGAGTTCAGAGGGAGACGGTCAGAGTGGCTCAGTCAGCTCAGTCAGCAGTGGGTCTCGAGGATTAAGGCTAGACTGTATGGATGCTGAAACGAAATGCTCCAGGGCTCCAGGACTAGAACTGGTGATTGAATTAGCAAAAGAATAAACTGTCTATGCCCTGAATCAACATCTACATCTGGTGAATATACAACTACAATTCTCCACACTCATTTTCATAGTGGTTGTACCAATTTACCATTGCACCAACAGTGAATGAGTGTCAAACTAAAATGGTATGAAATGGCAGAACCAACGCCATCTTAAACTGCAAAATCCATTTTAAAACATAGACAAAGGTCAGGTTCCCAGGAAAATGAGAACAGCCCCTAGCCTTCAGAGCCTACCCGTAAAGCCAAAACAAGCTGATCATCGGTGCTTGTTTGAGGGAAATGAGATGTGCCATTTCTGGGTTATGGTGATTCTGACCATGATTTTTAATAAGTTTCTGATTGGTTAAAAATTTTGACTAACTTTTGTTTCTGTTGGCACAGAATGTTTATGGTTTTCAAGCTTAAATAGCTTGTAAGAATTTGAGTTGGGATCGTAGCTCTGAACTTTTATTTCAGACTGTGTCCCTAGCTGGTCCAACTTTCTTTCTTTTTCTTTTTCTTTCTTTTTTTTTTTCTTTTTGTGCTTAAACTCAATAAAATTTTCTTCTCTTTCAACAAGTTGTATGTCGGTATAATTGGATCAAAAGGACCCCACAACAAGTATTTCTAATGGGATTCAACCTTAACAGGAAATAATAAATGTTTTGTAGGTAACATAGTAAAATAGGATATATTGTATGTCACGAGGGATTAAGCAGACATTCAGAGACATGAAGGATTACACAGTTAAATAGTTTTTAACAGTTAAAATACTTTGGCTTGGAGCCCCTGCCTCCAAGCCTGATGACATGAGTTTTTTCTCTGGAACACACATGCAGAAAGGAAAGAGTTGAGTATCCTCTGACCTCCACATATATGCTGTGGTACAGAAGTACAAATTACAGTCACAGACACAAACACACACACACACACAAATAAATGATATTTAAAATGCTTAACAGAGTACAGGAAAAACCTACAGTACCAACGTTAAAATTCTCTTGTGCGTATATACATACTTATTTCTATACAAGAATGAGAAACACTACCTGAAATATCCCAGGAAAGAATATCTATAAACAAGAACTCAAAGGGAGCCAATATTTGGGAGACAAAAGTGCTGTTTATTTACCTGCTAGGAAAAGACCCAGTTTTTATCCTAAAGGAATCCATGAAGGCTTCGTGTGCAGAGCAAGAATATTTCTGTGTGACAAAAATCCCTGAAGAAAAATCACAACAAATACTAATGGTCAGTTTGATACACTGAGGTCTCACAACTCTTTGATTATGAAAAACGTGAAGAATTGAAAGCATCATTTCATGCTTTCTGGGTATCACTGAGTCTGGAGTCATGAAATATTCTTAGAGAGAGATTCCTGAAAATCTCAAACCATCACTTCTTATTAAAGTGAGAGATGAAAGCTAGGTATCTAGGTTATAAAAGCCCAAAACAAAGTTTCCATTGGCAAGATGAAAATATGTTTTTAATAATGAGAATATATAAGTATTTTGAATATTTATATATGCTGATCTAAAGAAGTTTGCTTTAGACATAAAATGCCAATCAGTAACAGAAAATAAGCTCTGTAGTAATTTGTCTTTGAGATAGAATTAACTTTTATAACATGAATTTTTACATGGCTTTGGCCTTGAATTAATATCCCTTGAAGTCTGAGAGTTGATAAATTGAGTTTGGATACACATTTTTCTCTAAATGATTCAATATTTTTATTATGAAAAATAATTCTCTGAATAAAGATCTTACCATAGCTAAATTGAAAGGCATTTAATTTATTTTAATTCATGCCAAACTGAGTCATAGTTTTGGCTTCCACTCAGTGCAAGGTCATTAGAGTGTAATTGCCCCACCAGTGACAGTCTGAAGCTATAAACTATAAATCCTTTTGGATGACCCTCTAGGGTTTGTTTTAATGTCCTCTTGTCTTAGCTTTCCGGTAATGTTGGGCACCGCAGACAAAGATGATTCTCACTTCACTGTATGAAAAGCAACAGTGATGTCAGGATCACAGTGAGTTATGTTTTTGCTGTTGTTGCTTGTTCCCGAGTGAGTAATTAATGCAAAACAGACAAACAGAACTTAACGCTAGCCTTACGAAGGTGACACTCTTGATTGCTTTTCTTCCCTCTCCAAAGCCACTTGTTCCCAAGCATAGTGGCAGATACAACTTAAGAAAATGAAATCAGGGAAGTCTTAATAAAAGGCTTCCTGTTGAAATCTCTGAATGTGATTCATTTTGCTAGCTGATTTTTTTTTTAACAAAGAAAACAAATAAAATAACATTGTGACAGTAAAATAAGTAACATGCAGACTAGAGGTGCATGCTTTTCTACTGAGGAACTCCTTTCCTCACAGTACCCCTTGGGATCATTTCCTGCTACAGAGAGCAGTCCCCTGACTTTACTCACACACAGGATGCTTCCCACAGGTCCTCCAGCCTGCTGTGGTTTGGATTAGTGTCCCCCAGAAGCCATACACAAAGAGCTCAATACCCAGCCAGTGTTGCTATGGGGAGGATGGAACCTCAAAGGGTGGTACTAGTGGAAGGAAATGAGGTCACTGACAGCTTTGCTCTTGAAGCTCCTGCTGGAAGCTTGCCAGTTGGTTCCCTCTCTTTCCTCCCGGATGACACAAAGTGAGACATGTTGCTGTAAAACATACTCCTGCTATGGTGTTCTGACTCCACCCTGCCCAGAAGTGATGGAGCTTGGCCACCCCTGGACGAAAACTTTCAACACTGGAAAGTAAAATTAGCTTTTCTCCTTGAAAGTTAATTTTCTCCAAGTTTGTCATAGTGACAAAAAGCTACTATCATACTGATCTGATCATAGTGGATAATTTGGGTAGCTAATACTGAAAATAAAGGTTAATCTTAGTCTAATGCATAGGCACAAAACCCTTGAAATAATACAAACTCCAGGACCATCAGTGTAGCTTGGTTGATAGAGTGCTAGCCTAGCATGTACAAAGTCCTGAGTTTGACCTCTAGTTCCACATAAACTAACACTTGGAAAGTAGAGGTCTGAGCGTAAGAATTTGAAAGTCAACCTCAGCTCCAAAGTAATCTGACCTGGGCTACTTGAGACCCTGTCTCAATGTAGTAACTCAAAAATGAAGAAGTTGCTACCAATATTACCAGATAAAGAAAAAGTGAAAAGAGTAGAGAAAAATCAACATCATAAGAGAGTCGGTTTAGAGTAGAGGGATGCTATTCAGATGGTCATACTGTTGATGTCATATTGTTATTAACATAGGGGAATAGGTCCAAAACTTGGGGAAGTGGCAACACGCCCTGACTACTCCACAGTATTCTTGCTTTTATGTTGTGTGGTCTTCTCAAAACAGATGCAGAAGAGTTCAGTAAACTAAGACTGGTGGGATGACTCAGAGGGTAAAAATTATCGCTATAACAGAGTGAGGACCATAGGCTACAGCCTCAAAACCCATGTGAGGGCCTGATGGTTTGGGTTTGGGCTGTAAATCCAGTGCAAGGAGAGCAGAGACAGTGGATCCCTGGCAGAGGCTGGCCGGATGAGTGAGCATCGGGTTCAGTTAAGAGACCCTGCCCAATGAATAAGGTGTAGAGTGATTAAGGAAGAATTGCTACATCAGCCTCAGGCCTTCTTTGGCATTTGTACATACATGCACCTTCACCTGCACACATGTATGGGTGCACACGGATGCACATCATAGATACACATAAACATTAGAAAGGAAAGAATACAGAAAGGGAGAAAGAAAGAAAGAAAGAAAGAAAGAAAGAAAGAAAGAAAGAAAGAAAGAAAGAAAGAAAGAAAGAAAGGGAGAAAGAAAGAAAATATACATTGATTGTTTCAGTATATATATATATATATAATATTGTTATATAATATATTATATATTATATTAAATTCAGAGTTATAATAATCATGTGATATATAAATATATAATATATTATACTATTATATAATATATATATAATTCAGAGTTCTCATTAATGAACTTAAAAGGAAATTAGAAATAATATCCATGGCACATCTAGATTCCAGAAAGTGTACGGAATCAATATATATACATACGTGCGTGTATAACATTATTAAATAGATTTATAATTACCAAAGCCTGGAGAACTTTTCTATTTTCTGATTAGTTATAGTAGTCATATAAAAAATAATATAAATTAACCATCATAAATATATAATATATGTGAATATCTTTTATTATCTTTTGATGTACTCAATTATGTATAAACTATAGTACAAATATATTACATAGTTTTACTATGTAATATATTTCAACACTAGTAGCCATTAACAAATCGGGAATTTACTATTCATTAAATATGACAGCTGACAAATTTTATTCATTTTATATATCAAGGGAGTAATATCCAAAATTTATGAGTATCACTTGAGTTTTGGCCAGGTATTACTATAGCTTCAGTGCTCAGTGATGACAGACATTCCATGTTCCTTCTGTTAAATGATATATCCTTAATACCCAGAGAGCCTTGAAACATAGTGACCTACGCATAATTTTTTAATGAAGAATTACAGTTTTCTAAGTTGATCTGTTAGGTTTCTGAAATTGTATTCTTAATGGTTAGCCCTCAGTTACACCTGTGATTTGCTGATATTTTAGTCCGTCCGTGTAATTTGAGAACAAGTCTCTTTGCTGTGGCCTTTTATGTGAAGCATGGGCAAGATGACTAAAGTCCAGCAAATCCACAATGAACAGTACAGTTAGTTCACTGCAACTAACAGCCGTCACAGGCTAGTACACCAGTCTCCAGGGAAGAAGGCAGAAGTTACAAGAACCACGAGAGAGGATGTATAAAGAAAGCCAAAGAGTATTGTGACCATCAGGCTCAGGGTTTTTCTACTCTACAGATGCCAGAGAATAATGAACTAATTTTTCAACCAAATTGTACCACTACCACCACCATCCTCGTTTGTGGTAGTCATTGCCTGATCCCATTTAACCAGAACACGGTGGAGGAGACCATATCTAAGTTTAATGTTCATTAGGATTCTGAGATGAGGCTTACTGCACAGAGCCTTAAAAATGTGTGCAGGGGCACAGAGATGTTATTTAGCCACTCTCTGCTTATATCTGGGGCCACTCTACCAAAAGCAAAATCAGTCACTGACAGTCACATTATAGGAATGAAATTTGTAATTAGCACTGTTAAGCACAGAAATATTGTAAAGACCTTCTTATCTTTTACTCTTCATACAAGTATGCTCAAACCTAGTAGGCATTAGGTAGGTATTATAAGATGTACTCTTTTACCTTTTCCATAAAGGTAGATTCAAGCATGTTGGTAATTAGAGAGAACATGACTTCCAATAATTGGTTGCATATAAAGGAAAACCAAAAGACCTTTAAGACAAGAATTTTCAAATTGAAGCCAGCACATGATGAAGTTAAGTTTCTACCCCACTAGAGAAAGAAGGGCAAAGAGGCATTACATTCTACATTAGCCCTGCAAAGACCCAGCTCTCAGATGCTTGAGGAAAAAAATATCATTGGCTTATAAAGCCACCAAAAGTTGTTGAAAAAACAGTTCTACTACCTCCCAAGTAAATTGCAGGCACATAGGAGAAAAAAAAAGTTTCTTTTCCTTCCTTTCTTTTATATTACCTTAAAATGGAAAGGGCTCTTTTTTTTTTTTTCAAAAAAAATGTCATTTTCAAAATAACTTTTGAGTCCATCACTCTCATATCCCCCCTCTCTCTCTCTCTCTCTCTCTCCCTCTCTCTCTCTCTCTCTCTCTCTCCCCTTCCCCCACTGTTCTGCCCCTCCTTCACTCCTTTCCCCAGGCCCCCTTGTACTTTAATGTCTTCTGTGTTCTACAGTCTTTCTCGTCTCCCATCATTAAAGCCTCTGCTTTTCAGTTTCATGGTCCCCTTTCAAGTTTCCTGAATGTTACTCATACACCTATCTTCAAATACATTATTTAATGATTGGTGGAACTTCTACAAAGTAGATTTGTAGTCAGCCATAAGAAGGAATCAAGTTTTCCACTTTGCAAGACAATGGATGAAATATTCTGTGAGACCACTCAAGCTCAAACATGTTCCCTCTTCCACGTAGATCCTAGCGTCTACAAAGGAAATGTGAGGAAATGGAAGACTATGTCCCTTTCCTCATTGCCACCAGGTGGAAATCTACCTATCAGTTTTCATTGATCTATAGATTTAGCAGTGGAGGTGGTGTACCTAGTTGGATTTGTGATGTGTCTACAAAGTCAACATTTGCTGAAGGATTTTGATATTGGAATTATAAAGAACAGAGCATGTTCATGGAGATAAGCCACTACTGAATTTCAAAGAGGGTTTGGAATAAAACCTAGGTGTTTCAGTTGGCTGTGAAAAATTACATGTTGAAATGTTGGTGTCTTATTGGCTAAAACTGTGGACAGAGGCTAAGCTAAAAAAAAAAAAATGGGTGTCAGGCAGGATAAAAAGAGCCCTTTGGTGTTTTCTCTGTTCCCCATTTGGGACCAATGAATATCAACATGAACCCAAAAGGGTTCATCACCAGCTTTACAAATGACATCGTCAGCAGTTGGTAACACCCCATGCACACACGCAGCAGACGGTGCCCATGTTCCACTGGATAGAATTTTTGTAATAATTTCCTTTTTGTATTAAAAAAAAATAAGTTCTGTTTCACAACCTGTATAAGAGCAGTCTAAAGCTAAAATCCAAGAGAGAATACATCATTGAGGATGAGGCCAAAATGTTGAAGGAATAACTGTCTCCTTAATAATATATGTACTTACAAACCTCCAAAATCACCCACTCTTCATCTGCAGTGGCTTGCGGAAACTGACCGCTGAGCTTGCCGGTGTGTTTGACTTCAACTATAGGAGGTGTACCCTCGACCCCTCAAAACACACACAGCGTACCAGAATCTCAAGCCTGCTTCTCTTTTTGCTCAAAGACCTCTCACTCTGCCACCCATAAATTATCCTTGGATTCCCTTCTGTTTCCACTTACTAATTATCAAGGAAACCAAGAACTTATGAAAAAGACCCTGTTTCTTACAATCACAGTAGCACACAGCATACATACTGATGAAACTGCCAGGTAAATCCTAGTTAAATGTGACATCAAAGATCCTCTGAACAGTACATGTGCCCATAGCACAGAGCCGGGTACAGAGCTGAGACCCCCAGAACTAAAATAGTTAGAGGTTTAAGCATAGGGAACGAGAAAAGATAAATTAAGTAAAGTCAAGCTGCTGGAAAGTCTTGGGAGCCCGGTAGAGAAAGAAGTTCAGGAAGGAGGCACTGAAAGCAACAAGCTCTCGGTCTTCTCTTCTGCCCTCCCCACAGTCGCTCTACCCTTCTATATTTACATAAGACTCATTCCTGGCCACTCAGTCCTTGTCACTGTCCTTTGATTCCCTGATTTGTTTCATTTTAGAGTAGATCAGACACCACCTCCCCTTCATCTCTCTCATCTTCTAAGAGTTATTTTGCTCCCGCTCCCTCGGAAAAACCTTCCACTAATACTCCTTGCTAGGTAAGCTCCTTATCCTCAGAGGCTCTGCTTCACGCCTCTTAGCCAAAAAGTGTCTGAGTGTCACTACTTTAGCACCCGTTTCATCTTTATTTCTCCTCCTTCTGACACAAGGCAACCCATGTGAATTGATGAATCAACACATTCTTTAAAAATCTATTTGGAATACTGAAAGACTGCGTAAAGCAACCAATATGCAAATGTGTTATTTGCATATATAAATATGCAAAGCTTATTCCCATGCAAACTAAAGGTCAGGAAAAAAGTTGGGAAAATAATGAAGTCATTCCATTTCATTAAATAAGGTGGTTGCTTACATGAACTATTATGTAGATGTGCCACGTCAACATGCTAGCAACAGCAATGTCATGTGATGACTAAATTCACTTTTGCATTTCATCTGGTAGTGAACATCCCCGTTGAGGGTCATTGGGTTTCCATATCATAAAGAGTAATTGAGACATTCATCAGAAAGATTCTCAAGTGGAGTGGTTCTGTTTGTTTGTTTTGTAGTGTGGAGACATTCTTCTTATTCATTTTCATTTCTTTAAAATTAATTTCACCTTGTTACATTGCTACTGAAAATCACACCTAATATGCTCTAGAGACTAAACGCGCCCTTGTGATCTCTTTCATAAGGCCTGTTAACTAGGGATTTTCCTTGTTTTGTTTGGGCCCTTTGTCACTTACTTGCTCATCAGTGTCCTGCAGTATAAACCATAGTCGCTTCTCTGAAACTAAGTGAACTTTTTAATGGAATAATTCCATTATACATGGTAATGTAATTGCTTCTTTAATTGAAATGGTTTCTTGTTTGTCAAGGGAAAGACAAACAGGAATAATGAAAAACATCAAAGTGAATTTAGACCTTGATATCTTCACTTCAAATAGTATTACCTTTGCATGTAGGATGCTTATAAATGCTACCCCATTACTGATTCTCAGACCAGCAGCCAAACCCATTTAACAGAGAGTGCAGCACCACCATGTGCAGCCTGTTACTCTTGCAGAGCACACAAGGCATCAGAGCATGCAAACGTGAATTTTAGATGCAAAAATGGAAAATTTCAACAATGAGCATGAATAGCTAAATCAGTCCTGGAGATTAAATGAGAAACACATGAGTAAACTTAAGAGAGAGAGAGAAAGAGAGTGAGAGAACCTGGGCAGTGGTGGCGCAGGCCTTTAATCTCAGCACACAGGGAAGGCAGAGGCAGGTGGATCTCTGTGAGTTCAAGGCCAGCCTGGTCTACAGAGTGAGTTCTGGGACAGCCAGAGTTACAACAGAGAAATGCCATCTTGAAAAAAAACAAAAAACAAGAGAGAGAGAATGTAAAATGATCAGATTACACTAAAAAGTTGAAAACAGAGAGATACCATGCTTTTTAAAGTATTTTCCCTTATTTAGAGATCATATTGGTGCCTTATGAAGGCCACCAGAGGCTTCTCTTGTGGTATTCGGTTATACCCATCTATTATTTATCATCTACCTACCTACCTACTATCTAATCTACCATCTATCTATCTACCTATACCTACCTATCTCTATCATCCATCTATTCTCTATACAACTAACGATAGTCTACCTAGCTACCGACCATCTATTTTCCTCTGATATCTATTAATTACCCTGTACCCTACATGCACGTATATATGAATCTGCTTATGATTTATCACTCATCACTGTTCCTTTCCTTTAAGACTGTCTTTTTACTGTCATCCTGCTTCCAGTGTATCTTCTTACAATAACAATACACAGGATCAGAGTGGCATTATAAAGGTCCATATGTCCTGTTCCTAAAGTCTTTCAATGGTACCTGTGTGTGTTCACCATACACCTAACAGTAGTAGGTATGTGGTTCACTTTCCTCCTCTTGTCCTCATCTCTTTCTATCAGCACACACTCTATCCACCCTCCTTCAATCTATGGCAGATAACCAAGACCAACAGCAATTACTTATATTGTTTGGGGAGTCTCTTGGACTTTCCCAACCAACAACTCAAATGGTGGGTTCTCAAACCTTAGAATGGGGATTTATAGTTTTAGATTCACTGTTATCCTGAAATTTGAAATTGCTGCAGAGTTATATAGTGTCTGAGAAACAAATTATTGCCTATTACCTAAAAGCAGATTCTTTGAAATAAACAGAAGCACATTCTTTGCATGAACCACACTGTCAACGCTGTTATCTACAAGGATACGTCTGTCACCCCAAGTTATAAGTTTGCTTTGGTGTCACAATCACATCCTCTCTCTTTAAAATGACAGTGAAAATCAGAGAGGACTAAGTCCTGAGAATGATATAAGAACATGGTGTGTGTGTGTGTGTGTGTGTGTGTGTGTGTCATGAGAGAGAGAAGAGAGAGAGGAATGATATAAGAACATGTGTGTGTGTGTGTGTGTGTATGTGTGTGTGTGTGTCATGAGAGAGAAAAGAGAGAGAGGAATGATATAAGAACATGGTGTGTGTGTGTGTGTGTGTGTGTATGTGTGTGTGTGTGTGTGTGTGTCATGAGAGAGAGAAGAGAGAGAGGAATGATGTAAGAACATGGTGTGTGTGTGTATGTGAGTGTGTGTGTCATGAGAGAGAAAAGAGAGAGAGGAATGATATAAAAACATGGTGTGTGTGTGTGTGTGTGTGCATGTGTGTGTATGTGTGTATACGTGTGTGTGTGTGTGTGTCATGAGAGAGAGAAGAGAGAGAGAGAGAGACTCCTTTTTAGCTTCATTTATTGTCACTGTTCAGTTGACATATGTCTATGTTTCCTATTCTATATTCTGAACTATAAGAAAACTATTTTCAAACAAGGACCACTTAGTTATTCTTCTTGAACTTTATGAAAAAAAAAAGTATTTACTAGCTTTTTCTCAATTGTGATTATGAAAATTGGGATCTTATTAAGGAGAGATATTTTTGAGAGTAATGAAATATTCAATCTAGGGTAAGATATCAATTGAAGATAAATTTAGAGACAGAAAATATATGAGTCACACATCTTTATTATTTGGTGTTGCTGTTTTGTGAAAACTGTTTTTGGTTCTATTTCTTTTATGTTGTATAGTATCATGTTATCAAGATATAGCTTTTGAATGTTATTTAAAGAAAGTTGCATAGCCTGCAGCCTGCTTCCCATAGTAGTTCTGTGGAGCTTTTCTGCTCAACAGTTTTGAAATATCCATCCACTACAGTGACAGGGCAGGAAAGCATTGACTATGCACTGCCAGTTTTGGATTTCTTTGTTAGCACAGGGTGTGGGGATCAATTCAACCATCGTGGAAAGTTAAGTAACGATCTGCAGGAGGCAAAAATGTAGTTCAGCTCAACACAATTTAGTAGCTACTGTTGGTTCACACATTGGAAGTCTGACCCTGAGTGGTTTATTTTAGGCCTATTTAAGCACTCCACAACTTGGTGAAAACTTTCCTGGTGATAATTAACTCCAACCCTGTGTGTCCCTCTCTTTGAAGGGACAACCCTGTGTGTTTAATATTCCTGGTTCCCTTAGTTCTTGCTTATCTGTGAACACACAAAAACTTCAGTATCCCCCACAACAAGTTAGCTTGTACTGAACACTAAATGAACTGACGTTTGTTGGGGTGACTATTATTCCTAATTCCAATTTGTGTAACCTGAGTAGTGTAGGAAGATCAGGGCACTGTGTTATTAAGAAAACAATGTCTTTTTCTTGTTGACTAAAATTTTATGTTAGCTTTTAAATATTTATGCTTGCTTGCTTGCTTGCTTTCAAATTCTCTACCTCTCACCTTTCACTCAAATAGGAAGAGATGTAAGATAAATAAGTTTTGTAGATTTTTAATTTTTTAAAAATTTTTCCGTTATTAAAAAATGATTTGAAATTGGCTAAATCTAATCTGTACCAGATTTACATTTCAGGAAACTTGAAAGACTTAAATATTTAAAAGTACGTAGTATTACTTAATGTGATAATTATAATATTTTAAATATTAGAAATATGAGATGAAACAGAATGGTATTTTAAACAAGGAAACTACCTCATTAGATTGAGTTAGAAAACAGTGAATTATCCCTAAGGTCTAGCATGCTGGGATAGGTTAGTTAACATGTGATTATATTCATCTCTGAATGATAAGGAAGTAATATATCACAGAAGCTGGACTCTAGCATGTATAAGAGCATAGCATGTAGAGTAACAGCACAACACATATAAAAAGAACACAAAGGCTAAAATTAAGGAATGAGCAAGGACTGAAAGCAAGTAACAAATACAAGTTATGAAAGGGGACATAAAACTAAATTTTTCTAGTTCTAACTTGTCCTTGATACGTTTTTTTTTTTTTTCATTTTTGGTGGTGGATAAATACATGAAAATATAGCCAATAGTGAAAGTATAAAATATGATCTTAAGCTCCAAAAACACCTTCCATTTCAAATGGCTAATCTCTCTAAATATATAGAAGTTCCCTGAGCTTTACAGTCATCGGGTGTGGTTAATTTTGAAGTATGATTTTTTTTGTTACCTCCTAAAATAAAGTTTATTAAAAGCTGTATAGTTATCATCTTAACTAAATTTAATACTTAGAGTTAATGAAAATTAAGATTATGAAAATAAATGTAATGGTAACTAAGTTTCAATTGTGGTAGATCTTAGCTGACTGAGATAATAAAACACAATTATCACATATTTTAATAAGTTACAGCAAAAAATGTATTTGTTTTGAAGTAGTCATGTATACTACCCACCACCCATATATATAATTAAAATAAGAATAAACCTAAATTACAATCTTAAATGCACTTACAATGTAGTGTAAGTTAAATTTTTACAAAGAAACATTAAGCAAAGTCTGATGATTATAACCCTGAAAATATCCAAAATTTATCATAATGTGAAATTACACAAACGTGTACTTGGATAAGCATTTACTAGGAAGATAATTTTATAGTGTTAATCCTAAACCTAAAGTATTGGCAGATTTATTATATTGTCAGATTCCTCTCAGTACATAAAGCCTTATTTGGTTCCCACAAACTAACGTGACTTTCTGATCCTAGCATTCTATGTCCTTGAGTTAGCCAAAAAATTTTTAATCAATCTTACCTACCACAAGTGCAGTAATGATCTGAGATATTCCAGCTTGTTATTAGTAACCTTGTAGATACATTTATCTGTCAAAGACTTGCATGAATTTGTAACAGGCACATGAAATCCATGGTAATATATCTAGTGCTAACTATTAATCTTTTGAGAGTGAATAAAATAAACAAACTAAATCTGAACCTTTGAATGGTGTGCAATTAGTGTATGTGTCAATGGCTCTTCAAAGCTACTGAACCAGTAGCTTTCATAAAAACTGATATTTGGGGATGGTGCTAGAGGGATTATTAGTGATCCTAAAATATTCTGTGAATATCCTATAGAAATATGAGTTCTATATAAAGTTTAGTTGAATTTGTCAATGTTTTCAAAAAGAAGATTGCCAGGGACATCTTTGTTGGTGAAAAATATTGATGTCTATTTTGTTACGATGTCCTTTGTGAAGGAGAACGTGACGTATGAGACAGTGCTAAAAGGACTCACTAGAGACTTATCATTAAGTCTCGTTAGAGACAATCCGGACTTACGATACACAATTTGGTGAGAAAAATCAAAACATCAAGAACTTTACTCTGTAACAGACATTTTCAGACACTATGTTTCTGTCCTATTATAAAACTTATCTGTGAAGTGGGGTGGATAAAGAGAAGCGAAAGCTATCGTCGAGTGGAAATTGTCCGAGATAGAGGGACATTCAGTTATTCTGTTGTCTGAGAAACATCTACTAGTGAAATTCTCAATAAAATATTATTGAAGTATTTTTTCCTTAATCTATTCTGAATTGATGAAACTTGTTTGCCCCAAAGTTAGATTGGCTCTTTTCAACAAAATATTAAGAGTCATTATGAGTAGCTCCTAGATTCCAGACACTGTTTACCTTTCCTTGGCATGAGTAACTTCTATTATCGGGACTTATTATGAAGGAACAAATGCAAATTATTACCTGGTATGTCTCTCTTTAAAAACATACAAATGTAAAAAAATGATGCTCCTGGTCCTATCCGTGTAATGTGTTTTGTATTATTTGCATTTCTTTTGGCTGCATTGATTCAAAAAAATTAAAACACGTATTGCCACCTTCTTTGCCTTAATAATGTTGTGCTAATGATGAAAAGGAAAACAGGCCCTACTGTACAGAAACAAAAAGATGGAGTATCATAAGAGAATCTGAATTCTAATTATGTTTTTGACAAAAATTGAAATTTATTATGATGAGGACAATGATTGAAAAATAATGACTAATTTTCTTTAAAAAAAAAACAGCAATAAAACTGTCACATTTATAAAAAGTAACAGTGTGTACCTTCCAAATTTAACAATGTTTGTATTTTAAAAACCAATAGAATGAAGTAATTTTATAATAGCACTTTGAACTATTATTTTACTATGATATATTTTATTGTACAAAATATTAAAAGTATTTTAAATGAAAAAAATGTTTAGCACTGACTATCCTATAAGGGAAAATTGTCAACATAAACTAATTATACAAAATTTCATTAAAGATTAAAACTGCAAGAAGATACTCAGGAAGAAAAACTATTTCAATGTATGTATAATAAAGGAGATTAGTTAATGATTTAGCATATTGTCAATGAAACATCAGCACACATGGCATCATTGAGAGGCAATATCAAATGTTTTCATAAATGAGTAATAAGTACCTAAAGCAAACAAGAAGGAATACTTCAGAGTTTAAAAAAACAGCATTTAAGATTAAATGAATCCCACTCAGTGTCTTAGAAGCAACATAAAGGTAGTTTACCACAAACCTAAAAATCCAAACTCCACAATTCTCCCAAATTCGAGGCTTCAAGTGACAAATGACAAGGCAGCTATAAAATTTCACACTTTCTGTCAATTATAGGTTATAGTCAAAACATTGGCACATTCAAAATAGTATGTAAAATTACCTTTGGGCTATGTAAATATAAAACTTAAACACAGTTCGCATTTAGACTTGCCCTGATTCCCAAGCCAATAACTTATATGTGTACAATTCTTCTAAAACCTCAAAGTGTTTGAAATCCCAAATGTTCCTGATCCAATGCCCTTTCTATAAAGGATACCCAAACTGTCCTATAATCTCAATTTATGCGCTGATCATAAAGATGGAAACTTTTATCATGAGGGGAAAATCCTACAGACATTGCACTTCATAAACACAACTCCTAAGACCATATAATATTTTAGCAAATCCAACAATATAGAAAATATATTATACATATGACCAATTGCAATTATCCATGAATGAATATTAAATATAACATTTGAAATAATATAACTATAAATAATTATAACTCATCATCTGATATGGAGAAAACTCACAGGAGCATTTCAAAAGATAGAGGAGAGTCATTTGAAAAATGTTGATCTTCCATGTATGATACGGTCTAGGTAAAGGAAGGAACGTCATCAAACACATGTCAGTGATGCCTGAGGTGTCTCTGAGAGATCTAAACTTTGTACTCTATGACAATTATGTTCAGGAAAAAGGCAAAAACCAAATTCAGTACCTTACAGCTAACTTGCACTACACATTCTTATCATCATAGTAAAGCAAAAGAAATATAAGCCATTCATTTAAGAAAAGAAAAAAGTAAAGTTATTTTAATTATTATTCACATTTTGACAATTACTCACATTTGACAATTTGACCATCACATACATGTGGAGAGTGTACTGAGATAATATTCACCCCTGCTAGCTTGCATTCTTCTGCTCTGTGTGTGCGTGACAGCAATGCCCATTCCCTTGCTGGAAGACAAACTATAAAGATAGTATGCCTCTTGATCATTTTGCTGCCTCTTTTATGCCTTTCCCTGTGACTCAGAGGTGATATAGATGTCTCAATCACAGCTGGACACTCAACAGTCATTTATTTTCAGCACTTCCATCAGTTGTGAATACCCACATAAATGGTTGCTCTTTGTATAAAGCAGGTTTTCTGACCCAGACTGAGCAACGCTAGTTTATGAGCATAAACATAAATGCTTGGGAAGCAGTTTAGCCTATTTACTTTTATCAGAACAGCAGTAGTACCTTCTCTGGAGTCTGTGATCACTCCAGCTATAAGCTCTTGACCGCATTTATAGTTCCATTAGTATATTTACCCCGTGTGACTGGCCTCATGTCCAAATAAAAAGTGATTTATTGCCCCCCCCAATAATAATCATGTTCCTATTCCACTAGTGAGCATAACTTGATTGACACATCACAGTTGTAGAATGCAGGATATGAAGCTGAGTTAGACTGTTGATGGCTTTTGTTGTCATTCTAGCTGACTACATGGCATGTTCCAGTGCTATCAGGACTACTAAAATGAGGGGTGCTTAAAGCTCAGTCCAGACTCCTGTGTTTAAAATACATGATGTTTTCAGCAATATGGTCTCACCATCTAGTTCCACTAACCAACAACAATAGTAATCACTTGTATTGTTTTGTGAAACTCTGGGCTTTCCCTTGCTAGTGACTCATAGGAATATATCCAATCTGGCTCTGGCATTTTCATTTCAATGTCTCCATCTTCTAGAAGCAGCGTTCTCAATTTATGGTACATTTCCTTAAACATATTCTATTTTGTAGTCACCTTATATGCAGTGTGTTTCCTTATGTTTTTTATTTCAAACATCCTTCTTTGTGGTTGGCCTTCCCCTGAGCTCCTGCATTCCGCTATCCCTCCCTCCATCAAACCCTCATTTAAAAATCTGCCAATGGTATCCTCCCCTTTACCTCTTATCGTGTATGCTTTGCTCTCCCGCTTCCAGAAGATCTCCCAGTTAAACTCTCGCACGGATGCTTTCTTCAATTACTCATTTCAACTTACACACATGAATCCCACAATTTCAAATTTAAGGATTAAGATGAAGCCAGGGATAAAAGTAGTCTCTCTCAGATCTGCACTCTTCCTTCGGTCCTGCATCTCCATTTCCTTAGTCCAAGTTGAGTCAACGCTTTCCTCAAATATTATATAAGAGACTCAATGCGCATGCGTCAGCCCAGAGCCTCCAGTACTGTTTTCCTCCAGGAACTCCAGCAATCACTTTAACCTAGCAGCGATCATACCGTTACTTTCATTTGAATATCACAACGATCTCTTATTTCACTAAAGATAAAACAAAGCAGCCTTTATTAAATTATATTATTAAATTATATATAAATTATATATATCCAAGAAGCTCCAAGTGGCTGATCTACTGGTCTTTCTCAACTTGTAGCTTCATGGCCATTTCTCAGTTCTCAAATAGATCAAGTATTATCAGGGACATAGAACTTTCGGTTTCCTGGAATTTCAGTCGCACTTCCAGTTTAATGGTTCGTGTACTTTCTACTAAAATGACACTTTCCAGGAAAGTTTAAGTTTCAGGAAGTAAATGGATTTCCCTGCAAGCCTCTCCAAATATTTCCTTTTTCTTCCATGGAACTTGCTTACTATTTTCTTCATATTTGTGTTTTGGTTTACTATAACCAAATCATAGTAAAAACCTCACAAGTCTGAAAACCATATGTGAGCCATTACTGTACAGCAGCCCCTTACAATCCTATTCTTACCCTGTTCATCTCTAATGAAATGCTGAAAACAAATGCTATTTTGAAGTTGCAATTAGGATGTTATTATAGGAAAACAAAGAAGCTCAAATCTAAGTTTCTGGCAGAGAATTTTGATTGTAAATTAATAGACAAAAAAGCAAAAACCATTAACATCATAGCCATCTGCCATATCAATTATTGCTTGATTAATCTTCCAAAAGTAAAAATATACTGCAAAGTTTAATGTTGTTTTTTGTAATATACCAATAATTGGATATATATCCTTGTTGTCTTGTACTTTTAACTATTTTGCATCGAACTATCTTTTTTTAAAGCATTTTAAAACTCATAGAGACATGTCGATCTACTTATATTTCTTATGTTTTATGTCTGTTTTTCAAAGAAAGGTTAATGGATATTTAATCATTTCTGGAAAATATTATCTCTAAAGATGCAGGCCAAGGTTACTATCATTTCCCCTTAAACTTTGTAAGACTGTTCAAATATTTCAGAGTCCATCTGCATGCCAGTTCTCAGAGGGCCAGCGGCCAGCAGAACATGGAGACCGATTGCTAGAGCCACCTTCCTCAATATAGTCTGGAAGTCTGTTCTCTGTTGAACGTCAGCTTAAAACCAGTTTAAGAAAATCTGATATCCAGTTACCCCGATTACAAAACTACAGGAAAAGTTCAGTCTTTTCTTTTGGTTTGTCTTTTTTCTAATTAATACTTTGAAGGAAATTTTTTAGTTGGGGGTAAATAAAAGTAAGTTATCAATTTGTCATCAAATTATAGTTTAGGATATCAACATAGGAATCTAAGAGGACACATTCAGTCCATAAAAATGATTAGATGGAATATAAACCTGATACCATGTTCATCAGTCATAGAATGACAAGGGATAAGAATTATGTCCTTTCAAACCAGACGTAGTCTCTCCGACCTGAAACCCAAGCACCTAGGAAGCAGAAGCAGGGGGAATATGAGATGCTATTTCAGCAAATTCCAGGATAGTCTGGGCTACATACCAATGCTCTGTTCTAGATATAAGGTATCTGTTATCAATCCTGGCACTCATGAGTCAGGGAAAATCACAACTATCTTATTCAAGTAGGAATCACTTGGTTTTTGTGCCTCTCCATTTAATCTTGTGTCAACCTGAGAGATGAGCAACTATACAAAAGTCTTTGAAAACATAAAATTTATGGGCCTGAAAATTAAATTTGATAGGTTCTGCCTTTTTTAGTCTCAATACGCTTAAACATATTTAAATGTTCTGATTTTCTGATTGCTTTTAAATACTGAAACATTGACTGCTAAGGTGAACAACATCCTGTTTTAATATTGTTGCTGTTCTGAATTTCTTCTCTATAAAAGCATTCCATGTGTTAGTAATAAAAAATTTCAGATAATAAACTGTTTAGCTATAACTCTTTAGCTATGCATGCATAAGTTCTGTATCCAAAAATACAAGTATGTATTTCCAATATCTAGTATGTCAATGGCCAATTTAGAACATTTTTTTCTCTTTAAATCATAGCAAATACCGCTTATCAGTTATAACAGCCAGAATAAGAGTGGGCTTGCAGAGGCAATAGTGATAACAGCTTTCAATTTGAGAGCAAATAAGAAAGACCATCTGTCAAGGAAACTTTGATATGCCTGCACAGTTATTATTACAACCAGGGGCAATTTGTTAAAATTCTATGTTGCAGTGAAAACTCTTGCTTTATCATAAGAACACAGTGAGCACAGATTCAGTCTTATTTCTTTATTTCTTATTTCCCACCCATTTTCCAGTGTCACTGTTATTTAGTCTATGGTCCTAATGTGGATAGCTCATGTTGAGCACATATACTTTCATCGATATTCTTTTATTTTGTCAAGTAATTTTATCATACTGAAAGTTAAAATTTTAGGGTGTTAGAGACATGTTCTTGCCTCCATGTTGAACCCTAAGACAGGCAATTTTTAATTGAAATGATTTTTTAAAACTGCTTTCATTCTATGAATGAAAGTTCTTGGGTGAATGGTAAGTGATTTTAACTGAATGCGGGTGAGAGAATGAAGCCAGGAATTGCAAACTCACCAAGACCTCTATCAAATACTTCTGAAATAATCTGTTTTCTGAAAAACAGTAGTTAAACTCTTAAGATGTAAATTGAGTGTGATGATTACTTACATTAAGTTTAAATTTGTCAGTTTATGGCAAATTTGTGATTTTGCAAAACCACTGGAAGGTAATTTTATAGATTCACCATCTAGATGTGTTACACTGGAAAGGCAATACAATTCTGTATTTTATGCATATGAGTGTCAAAGAATAATTATATCAGTAGAGTGTACCTGTGCTCATAATTTAAATAACTTAATAGAAAATACGACAACACTCTCCTAAGAGGCCTAAGTAGTCACAAATCTCCGTTACAATCTGAACTGACTTTTTACTTTTTTGTGTAGAAATTGATAACACAACCTTAAAATTTAACTACAACTCAAAACACTAAATAAATAAATAAATAAATAAATAAATAAATAAATAAATAAATAAATAAATAACTGAAAAAAGTCCCAAGAGATCAGAACATCATAGTTCCCTTTTACTCAATTTCAAATCTGAGCAAACTTGTCAACATCAAGTTACAGTACAATGTTTCAGTAATCAATCCTAGTTCCAAGAATGGTACATGTAAGCAATAGAATAGGAAGTCTGACGAAAAGACCATCTTATGATATGTCTATTTTTGACAAAAGTGTCTATTTAATTTAATGGAAAAATATTATTTTCAGCCAATGGAAGAACTGCACATGAGCGATGTTGGGCATGTACCTCAGAGCATGGAGAAAGCCAGGCTCAAATAGAACATGTAGACACGCAGTCTAAAGCTATAAACTCCTTAGGTAAGGTAGAGGGTAAGTCCTTAATGTGTGAGGTCAGGCAATGATTTTCCTAATGTAGCACCAGAAGCATAGCACTCAAATTAGAAGCATAAGTTTGCCTGCATTAAAACAGATTTCTTTGTTTCAAAGCACATTGACCAAAAAGTCAAAGCAAATGCACAATGGGAGAGAGGTGATAAGTGACCAGCTTCTACATTATTTAAAGAAATTGTTTATCTCGACAGAAATGGGACCATACTCTAACTAAACATAGGGAAACACTTTGAATGAATTTTATTCCAAGATGTAATGGAAGTTTATAAGAAGATACTCAATACCATCAAAAATTATAGAAATATAAAAGTGTCAGTATGAGATACCACTTGTAAAATACACTGAAATAATTGCAGTAGGAAAGATGAGTGGCACCATATGACAATAATGTCAGAAATGAAGACACTCTTGAACTCACAGGTATTTACAATGGCCCAATTAGTTTGGAAAACAGTATGAAAGTTCCTCAAACAAGGTTTACCAGATGACTCAGTCATTCTACTTTTAGGCAGAGACTCAAATTCTGTGAAAAGACCTGTCTATAGAAAGCTTTCTTAAGAACTTTTATAAAAGCATTGTTCATAATAAACTCAAGAAAGTCAAAGGATTCAACAAACAATTGATGTATTATTTTAAATACCTACAGAATATGTATAATCTTTCTGTGCATTGTTTAATTTTTTTTAAATAACAGATTTTTTAAAGTAAGAAAACCTCCTGGGAGTGGATTTTTTGTGTGTGTGTGTGTGTGTGTGTGTGTGTGTGTGTGTGTGTGTCTACAAATGGCCTTTTAGGAACATGACTTTTAAAAGAATAGGTTAATTAATAATTTCATTCATTCACCAAGTACTTATGGAGGCTGATAGAATATCTATTTTGTTGTGTGCACTATGGTGAGTATTTGGAGATAGAGAAGGAATCAGAGCCAATATCCATGTTCTCACAAAGCTTTTCATCTGAATTAATAAGGGAAAGAATAAAGTATGAAGAAGTACAAAGCTGGGCAGAGGAATAAAGGGACAAGATCTTGCTGTTCTATAGACTGGTCAGGATGTACCTCACTAGTCAAAAGGGGCTGTGTGTGTGGAGAATACAGCATAGCTGTCGTGGTACCTACTGCACTTACAAGGCAGGCACCTGATAAGGTATTCTAAGTGTAGCAAGTCCTAGCCAAAGCAAAAGGACATTATGGTGAATGTAGGAGTCTGAGTTGCATCACTGAATGCCTTGAAAATTAGTGTGACTTATCCTGTGATTTCTTTGTAGGGAAGAGAAAAAAAATCTGACAAATTATTTTTATATGGTGTGTTGAGAAATGCTTAAGTTACCTTGCAATTGGAATTCATACAGTATGGCTTTTCCAATAACACTTCTATATGCATTGATATGTGTCATAAAAAAAAGACCACTTTTAAAACACAAATAGTAAAAAACTGTATGCCAAATCTTTATTATATATTTATAATGTTTATGCAATTAGAATAAAATATTTAATCACAGCATTCAGATCATGTCTGGATACATTTGAAAGACTGCTCTCTGCACTTGACAGTGCACTCAGTAAGATAAGAGAAGGTGGGTGGACAGGCTTCTCTGGTCCATGCTGTCAGGAAAGGCGTTCACAGTGAGAACACATTTACTAGGAGAAATAGATGCTTCCATTCATTACACAATTACTAACTGTTGAGAGTCCAATAGGAAGGTGACAAAAAACGAGGAATGGAAAAAAGGTTTGTTTCAGTGTGAAATTATCTCTGTTTTCCATCAGCTAAGAGGAAATGGCAGCTCTCAGGTATTTCCTCAGACAAAGTAACTCCAAAATAGTAATAAAAGAGGAGGGTCAGCATTTAGTGAAGAGTTCTCCACTTGTAAAAAGAGATAGTTTAAGAGTACACAATTTAAAAGATAAGTATATTATAGAAGAAATTTTTTTCTACTTCAATATTATCGAGAAAATAGAGAAATAAATTCAGAAATTTGCTTTTCCCTTTTCTTTTTAAATTTTAAGTAAAATACCATTACATTATTTCTTTTCTCCTTTCCTTCCTCTACTCCAACCAGGTTTAAGAACCCTCTCTCAAATTCATAGTCCCAGCTAATTTAACTATTGCTTTTATGTACCCAAATAAAGGCATAACCATCTAAATGCAAATCTGCTGGTTTCTGCCCGTGCTGCCAGCATGCACACAGGTTTCTAGGGCTGAGCAATCAGTATTAAATAACCATTCAGGGGGCTCATCCCCAGGAAAGACAGATTTATTCTCCCTCCCTCTCTCTCCCTCTCTCTTTCTCTCTCTCTCTCTCTCTCTCTCTCTCTCTCTCTCTCTCTCTCTCTCTCTCTCTCTTTTTCTTAATTCCTGTAGCTCTTCATCTAGGAGTGGGACCTGTTAGAGTTCAACATTTTAATGTAATATTTAGGGCCTAAAATATTACACAACATTTTTAAAAAGGCTAGGATCAAACACTTAATGACAAATCAGTATAACAAGCAGGGCTTGTTTTGTTACATTTTGAGGGAAGAGAGATCAGTATGGTGAGGAAAGCACGCTGTTGAAACACAATGAAGGATGCCCACATTTCATAGACTCTCACAAAGTAGACAGGAAAGAGGAAATGGGGTTAGATTATAAGACCTTATAGCTCATCCCCACTGATCTTCCAGCAAGACTCCTCCTCCCAAAGGTTCTGAAACCTTTTAAATCAACCCCTTTGGGGAGAAAGTTCAGTCAGCAAAGTGCTGCCAATCTAACATGAGGACCTGAGTTTGTTTACCCAGTGAAAAGTTAGAGCAAGTTGCATGTGCCTGTATCACAGCCCTGGTGCTGGCAGAGAGAGAGGCATCTCTCAAGCTCTCAGCCAACCCCAGAATCAATGAGCTTCAGGTCCAGTGAGAGAATCTTTTTCAACAAACATGTGGAGAGCAATCAAGGAAAGACAAGCGTCTATATTTGGCCTCTATAATGTTGTGACATTCTAAACCACTGGGAAAGACCAAGGACTTAAATTTAGATTAAATGAATTTATTCTTACTGCTAGAAGGCAGCCATAGAGCCAAAAGAGCATGCCTTGTGGAAGTGGGGAGGCAAGATGGGTTTTAAAGGAGGATATCAGAAAGGTATGCATTACAACTATCCGTGGAATCCACAGATGGCCAGGAAAAATCTTATATTTTCCCTCTCCTGTTTTTTTGTTTTGTTTTGTTTTGTTTTTTATTTTTGTTTTTTTTTATTTTGTTTTGCTTTTCTTTCATGCTATATAGTAATAAAAAGACCATTTCATCCTTTTCCCACAGCAATAAGCAAGTTTTACAGGGGCAAAGGCTAAACCCTGCTCCTGGACAAATTCCTGTTTCCACTTTCTAAGCAACAAATACCCTAAATAAGTTACCTTCTTCAAGAACAACTGGGCCTTTTTAGCCAACATGTGGGAGCCCAACTGCCGGAACATTCTGAGCAGCTCCTCGGTGGCTTGCTGGCATTCCTCCAGGTTGTGTGTAGTGGGGAGATCACCCACATACTACAAGAAGGGTTACCATTGGGGTACTCTTGGAGGTACTCCTATAGGTCCTCACTGAGGGCCTCATCAAACAACGTAGGGGAATTTTTAAATGCCTGTGAGAACAGAGTCTAGGTTAGCTGGCTGTTGTAACTGGATTTGGAATCTATCCATTCAAAAGCAAATATAGGCTGACTCACAGGAGCCAGTGGCAGAGAGAAAGAAAAGCATCTTTCAGATCCAGGACAATATAAACATTTTTCACTGGGTCTCATAGGCTAAGTAGTGTGTACAGATTTGAAATCATGCACATAGAGATTCAACTCTTTTGTTTACTTCCCTTAAATCCTGGACAGGATGAGCCTTTGGTGCCTGGCTTAAGGGCCAGGAGCAATGGAGTGTTCCATGGAGAGTGGCAAGACACTAGAATTCCTGCATACCTATGCCACTGATCTGTTTTCTGATGCCTATTTTGACTTCCCTTGGTATGGGATATTGTTTTACTCTTACAAGCAGAGTTGAGCTAGAGTTGAACAATAATTGATGGTCAATGGGAAGCCAGTCCTGCCCATACTCCAGGGAATTTTAACACTGGTTTTGTCAGGAAGAAGTCATCTGCTCCTAGATTTTTGGTGTCAATTTCTGTCGTTCTATACTCTCTGACAAAGGGCAAGTTACCAAGATTACTGAGCATGGAATCTCCACGTCCAGAGTATCATTATTCTCTTTGAATGTAATGGTGGCACCACGTGTTCTTAACAAAGTTCCACCAGTTAGAGGTGTACAACCTGGCATCACAATGAAAGAGTGCATTACTGTACCCCGACCAAGGTCTATTTCCTGTTTTGTGCTCCAGACATAGGTACCAGTTTCTGTGGCCCATTGAACAGTAATTTTCTCCTTAGTGATAGGGTCCAGAGGTTGGGTTAGCACTGAATGGGCTGCACCTATGTCTAACAGGAACCAGAGAGTTTTGCCTCCTGTTTTTCCTGTGACCATGGGCTCCTGGGGGATCATTTGTATGGAGTCGTGGCCCATACAAATTCTGACCCATTCAGATGGAGAATAGGCTTTTCTTTTTCTAACCTGTCAATTTTCAGACATTAATTTCTCCAATGTCCTCTTTCTCTACATTAGGCACACTGGTCTTCTAGCTTGTGTCGGGGCTTGGTTGTCCCTGACTGCTGTTACCCTTATCTTAGCCAGCCTTTTGTCTTTTTTTTTTCCATGTACTTCTTTTTTGCTAAAAGTCTTTTGAGCTAAATCTAACATCTGTGATCTATTTATCCCTTCGAACTCCTCTAATTTTTCTAACTTTCTGCAAATATCTGGGACTGACTGGGTAACAAAGGCAATATTAACAGCCTGCTGCTTCTATGGAGCATCTGCTCAATGGTCATGAACTTAAGATATGCTTCTCTGAGATTCTCCAGGACCCAACAGGGCATTCCTAACTCCCCTGGATTATCTCCATTACTTCTGAGAGATCTGTGGGCTTTCTAGCTGCTGCCCTCATTCTGGTCAGGAGGGTCTGACTATAGGTATCTAGTGCTCCCTACCTTGGTCAGTGTTAAGTCCTAGCCTGGTAAGTTTGGGGGCGGTATTCACTGAGCCCTCATTTCTGCATCCAATCCTGTAGCTCCCAGACCCATGGTGGCTTTTCTGGATTTTAGCATGATTTGATCTCTCTCTTCAATAGTAAAAAGAATACCTAGGTGCTGCCTACAGTCTTCCCAGGTAGACTGATGTGTGAAGAGAATTTCCAGCAAGTTCAAGAGGAACTGGGGCCTCTTGGTAAAAGGATTATCAGATTTCCAGTTATAAAGATCGCTGCTTGTAAAAGGTGCATACACTAGAAAGAGTCTAGGCTTTTGTCTCCTAGGAATCTCTCCCCATGTTGGGGATTGAGGCCTGCTAGAAGGTGCCCCACTAAGAGGAAGGACAGCTTGGCCTGACTGGGGCAGAGCATAATCCTGCCCATTTGGAGAGTGTGGAGGTGAGAGAGCAGGTAAAATGGGATAGATTTTAGGGACCATAGGTACACACACATGCTCACACCTACACTAACAATACATACACCACATGACACACCATACACACACAAAACAACAAAACACAGCACCGTTGGCTTGGCGGTCCAAGTGATTAAAACTTGAGTCTATGAAGACGTTTCACATTCAAATCACAACAAATATGTATACCTAGTCTTTAACTTCATGGTTTGTATAAGCATGCTAGAAAAGAAAAGTTGTACAACTTACCAAACCTGAAGCTGAACTCCTGACAGGAAACCTGGCTGCTTCCTCTATGGATAATGTGTCTTCATTTTATCCTCATGTTTACTGTAGTTACCAATTCTCAGTCATTGTTAAGATTTGGAGTATTGATAGAAAGGCCTAGAAATCATTACATAGAATACAGCCAGTGTCCCTGCAACGTTTTCTATCACAGAACATAATACAATTAATGATACAATTGAAACGATAATAATGATGTCCTAGGTTTGAATTGTAACAAGGTACTGTTTAGCCTGTTAAATGCTACAGTCCTAATAATTTCATGATGGATGTTATATAAGTTCCCCAGAAAAGAAGGTTTCTGTAGTGGTTGGAATGAGAATGCTCTCCATAAGCTCTGTCATTTGAACACTTGTCTTCCAGTTAGTGCTGTTTGAGGAGGTCTAGGAAACCGGGTCTTGCTGGAGGAAGTCACAAGGGGCAGGCTTTAAGGCTTCAAAGACTTGCTCTACTCCAGATTTTCCCTCTCGATTTTTGCTTGCAGTTCAAGTTGTGAGCTCTCAGCTTGCTGCTACTCCTGGCATTCCTTTGCTCAGCCATCACAGACTCTAAATCTCTGAAACCATAAACCTAAATAAATTCTTTCTTCTATAGGTTACCTTGCTCATGATACGTTATTGCAGCAATAGAAAAGTAAATCATACAATTTTCCTCAGGAAAAAAAAAATCACAAAATCTCATCTGTTTTGTTGGAATGAAATCAAGGATATAGAAACTTAGCAGACTTCTCAGAGAGCTTTAATCATCTGTCTATTTCCACTGCCCTAGTGTTAGGATTATAGGTGCTTGGATTTTATGTGGGTAGATTGGGTGGATATTGGACATCAAACTCAAGCCATCCTGTTTGTGCTGTAAAACTTTTACTGGTTGATTCATCTTCCCAGTGTATGCTTATCCAATATCTGATAGCCAATAGCATATCTGAATGACTTGTAAATAAGCAATGTTAAAATTTGCCTTGTATATAAAAATAAAATGAGGAGGAGGAGAAAAGAAAGAAGAAGAGGAGGAGGAGAAAGCCAGGGCCAGGGATAAAGCTCGGTGGCAGAGTATTTACCCAGCATCCATAAAGCTCTAGGCTTAATTGAAATCACTGACCAGTGGGTGTGAACTCAACCCACAAAACAAGAAAAATATTTGTGCCCACAGCAAAACTGTAAAACACAGCTAGAAGGTAACCATAAGGAAGACAAGAAAAACAGTCTCAGAGGAATCCAAACCTATAAACACCTCGAACTTGGACTTGGAGAAGCCAGTCCTAGGAGAAAATATATTCCAGTAGTGTAAGTCACCCCTTCTTTAGTATCTTGTTATGGAACACTAAAGGACCCTAAACAAATTACATCAATAATAAAACAGTAACAACACCTTCTGTAGTGTTGTAGTCCCCTTCTTTCCTTCCCTCTGGACTCTCTCAACTCTTCTCCAGTTTTTAACCTTCCTTTTCTGCAATAGCAAAGATGAAACCAAATTAGACTTCCCTTGTTTCCCTTGTTGAAGTTGGGTTGTCAGATAAACCTGGTAACAGTGGGGCCTTTACACTGTGATTGCTATCTCAGTTTAGCCTAGAGAAATTCACATTTCCACTTTATGATGTCCATTTTAAGTCTTGTCTTACTGATGCTACAAAGGGGTCAATGGAATTTGGAGGGCACCAATGTAGCATGGGATGATTTCCCATAAGATGGGCCCATTTCATTTCTGTGGTTATTTTCAGGGACTTCCACCTTCCTATTCTGCTTTGTTTGCTGTCTTTTCTTTAGATCTTTCCTGGAAAATGATGTTTAAACTAATTTACATCTCGCTGAAGTTCCTCAATATTATTTCTTCTCTCCCCTTGTCAATTCCTTTAGTAAAGAGTTAGTAACATTAACTTAAAGCTGGTGATCTACCTACAAGATTGTGCCGTGTATGAGCTAATGGTCTCCCAAAGCCTCTGGGCTGAAAACTGCATCTAAAAGCTCAACATATTCCTTAAAGCTGGGTTATCTGTAAAGAACTGTTCACAGAGTAAAAGTTAATACATTTAAAGTTGCATTTAATTATACCCAAAATACATGACAATTTTATTATCACTCACCAGGAAAGTTTAAAGGAAATTAATAAATGCTATGCCCAGGGCAGAGTTAATTTCTTCTCACTTCGGGTTCTCTGTGAACTCATTTCATCTTATTTTATTGTGCTTGCCTTTCTGTGTCTGACTTTCTTTACAGGAAACACATCTTAGAACATGCCAGTTGCTTCTCTCTCTCTCTCTCTCTCTCTCTCTCTCTCTCTCTCTCTCTCCCCCCCCCCGCCCAGCCCCATCTATGCTGTTATTTACCACATTGCCACGTTGCTTAAATAAATGTGATGTTATGTGTTATGTGTTTCTTGACTGAATAATTTAGATTTGTGTCATGAGCCTAAATATTTAGGTTTTCACTGTGCCTCCCATCTGCTGAGTCTTTGTTGACTATTGATAGAAGGAGCCAGTCAGCAGTACCATCTGTGTTAACAAACAGGCTGTGTCTCTGCTTCTTGCCACACCATGATAATCTGAGACATAGAACTCAATATATGTTATTTGTGAAAGGTTACGGTCATTGCTGCTATTCTCTGGAGCTGTGATTTCTAGTAGCAACAGCTGGAATATAGTGGACCATCCCTTTTCATTTCTCATCAACTCTACCTAGTGATTTCCGTCTTCCTAAGGAGAACAGATGTCCACTTCCCCTCCTCGGGTTCTCTGATGTAACTCTTTACAGGATCATTTTTAAACACATGTCTAGCTCAGCAATGGGGGCGCACGCCTTTAATCCCAGCACACAGGAGGCAGAGGCAGGCAGATCTCTGTGAGTCTGAGGCCAGCTTGGTCTACAGAATGAGTTCCAGGACAGCCAGCGCTACAACAGAGAAACCCTGTCTTGAAAAATAAACAGGAAAAAAAAAACGCATACCCACTTTGGTTGAGTGAAGTATACAATGAGCGAAAGCAGAACAAAAAGGAAAGACAAATTGGCTGAACACAGGATTAACATTACACACTGCTGTTCGGGGTAGAACAGTGAAAGGGAAAGGAGAATGAAGTGATTATCACACACACATACAAACACACACACACACACACACACGCACACACATTTATACCAGGTCCACAGACGATGCGAAGCTCATGCAATTCAGATGTACTAGTTATAAAATAACAGATCTCAGTGTTTTCTTTTATCTGATGAAAGGCTGTAAAGGAATGCTTTGTGTAGCCAGTTCTCATTTGAACCTCAGTGAACCCTGTGCTCATGCAGTTTCTTCTAAAGAGATCTGTATGAATACCTTTAGAAGCATACGGATATTAATACACCTGGCAGGGTGACTGTAGGTAATAGTAAACTGCATTTCAAAAAGCTGGAAGGAACTTAAAAGCTTCTACCGCAAATATAGTCATTGTCCAAGGAGATAGATATGACTAACCAGACCTGAATTTAACCAGAAATGTCATACGGTACTCCATAAATATGTACAATTGTTAGTTCAAAATAAATTAAAAGAAAAATCAATAGACCCACAATTTTAGTGCAGATAATATTTCTTAAGTAACTTTAAGACTTAGGCTATACATTTGCCATAGGTTCCTCTTCTTGATTTCTTAGCTAGGAATCATGAAGGCAGTTCCCTTTAAGTGGAGAAAACATATTTCTACCACACAAAACACTACTGGAGTTATGGGTTATATAGATCTTCTTTTCACAGATTCTGATTCAGAAAATGAAGTATGAGAACATGTACTTTAAATCAAAGAGCAGGTCGAAGCATGGTGCAAGTTCAGTAAGAAGGGGACAGCCAGAAATGAATCTGATCTTTTTTTCACAGATACAGTTGGGTTCTTTCCTCTAAGCTGTTGGACAAACAGCATTACCAACCATTGTATTCGATGGAAATGATAGCAAGACAAGAACGCAGAGCGGCTCTACTTTCCTCCTGCTGGAATTTGCTTTTACTTCTTTTGCTTTTTACTATTTTTACTCCCACAGAATTTGCTTTATTTATATTTTCTACTGTATCGACTTTGAAAGTCAACCTCAATTATAATAAAATATTTTAGCTTTTTCAGCTCTATTTCAGAACATTATGACAAACACTCACAATTCTTTTTTTAAAAAATTGAAAGAAAATAACAAAGTAACTTTTCTGAAGCATCCCTACTCTCAAATCCCCTACGTCCACTCAGCGACATTATACTCCCAGGCAGCCAGAAATAAGACTTCCTGTTATATCCTCATTACCATAGGTCTTAGCAACTTAGGAGCTTTTCCGTGACCCATGAGAGGAAGCAAGGCAGAGGCTCTGTCCCACATTCTATGTCTTCATGTCTCTGGCCTGGTGTTTATCATGTATAATGACTGGAGAATTCCATAACTGGGGATAACTAAAAATTGCTCAGTTTAGAAAGAATATGGAATCGGTTAAGACTCGTAACATTGAATCATACAGAGTTAGAATAAAAAAAAAATCATCTTAGACGTTTTGGTATAAAACTAGAGTGGTATTTGGTAGTTTAATACATTTGTTTTGTTTTAAAATCTACTTTAAGGAACACTTTTTAGTTCATTCCCAACTTCGTCTTTGTACTTAAAGAAAGAACAAAACCAAATAAATAAAACTTATTTGGTTTATTATTATTATTCATACTTTTTTCTCTCATACAATACATATCGACCCTATCCTCCCCTTCCCCCATGCCTCCACTCCTCCCAGCTCCTCCCCATCTCCCCTCTTCCCCAGAGCCTCCCCATTTCTCATTCTCTCAGAACAGAGCTGGCCTCCCAGAGCATATCTAGATAGAACAAGGCTGAGCTCCAGCCCCTACATTAAGGCTGAAATAATAAGTCCAGCAGTATAAAGGTGTCCCAAGGGCAGGTAAAAGGGTCAAAGACACCCCCTCCAACTTTTAGGCGTTCTACAAGAACACCAAGCCAGATAATAAGATATATGTAGGGAACGCTGCAGGCTCCATATCTGTCGTTTCAGTCTCTAGGCTCCTAAGAGTTCTGGTCAGGTGACTGTGGGGCTTGTTCTAGTGTCCTCAATCCCTCCGATCCCGCAGTCTCTCCTCCAGCTCTTCATCAGGGTTCCCTGAGCCTCAGCATATATTTGGCCCTAGGCTTCTGCATCTGCTCCCTCAGCTGCCAGAGGGAGCCTCTCTGATGACTATTGGGTTAGATACCATCTATGAGCATGGCAGAATATCGTTAGAAATCATCTCCCGGCTATCCACTCTTCCGGTTCCTGGCCAGCTCCGAAGTATCAAGCATGGACTCTCTCCCTTAGCGTGATGTTCTGCACTTCCACTGCCCCATCAGATCCTGCAGGCAGATTAGGTTATAAATTGAAGGTTTTTAGAGCTGGGTTGGTTTCCCAGTCCTATCACTGGAAGCCTTGGCTGGTTGTAGGACATGACCTATTCAGGCTGCCAACACCCATTACTTTGGGTCCTTACTAGAGTCAGCCTCATAAGTTCCAGGGAATTTCTACTGAACTAGGTCTCCAGATGCCCCCCCGCCCCAGATGTCCCCCAAATCCAGTCATTTCTCCCTATATTCTCTCCCTTCATCCCCTTCCCCCAACCTGAACGCTTCTGTTCCCATTCTCGTCCTCTCCAGTCCACCTGCAACTTCTGTTCTATTTCCCTTCCCAGGGAGAGCCATGTGTCCCCCACTGGGTCCCTCCTTGCTGCATAGTCTCTTCGGGTCTATGGATTGTAGTACAATTGTCATTTACTTAAAAGCTAATGCGAACTTATAACTGAGTACATACCATGATTGTTTTTCTTGGTTTGGGTTACCTCAGTCAGGAAGATTTTTTCTCGTTCCATCCATTTGCCAGAAAATTTCATGGTATTATTTTTTTAATAGCTGGGTAATACTCCATTGTGTATATGTATGACATTTTCTTTATCCATTCTTCAGTTGAGGGCATCTAGGTTGTTTCCATATATATATATATATATATATATATATATATATATATATATATATATATATATATACACATATATATATAAAAGATGGAGCTCAATTGGAGTTCGGTGGTCCAGTCTGGTCTAGTCCACTCTTTCTGCTTAGACTGTAAACTCTCAGACAAAACTCTTTCTAGCTCACAGGCCTTTCATTATTATATGATCGATGAAGATACTGTTATCACATATGATGTAAAGACTCAAGAAAACATCAAGCCTACTTCCTGCTACATATTTCTTGAACTACATTAAAACTTGACTAAGCAACAACCCTGTAATTCAGGACCTAGGCTTTTCTAGGTTTTTTTCTATGGGTATTTTTTAAACTTTTTCAGGAAGTAAATTTTTTTCATCCCAACCTCTCACATGAAGAAGAATCCCATAGAAACACAATATTGCCACCTATTTTCAGGCCCTCATATTTAAATATTTCTATCAAAAAATACAGTTTCGTGTGTGTGTGTGTGATATCTATTTCTATATCATCCTGGATTTTGTACCTAAAGCACTTCTTTGAATTATATAACAAAAGGAAACATTCTTGAAACTAGGGAAATATAAACTTGATTTGTGTATGTGGAGATAATATACTTCTTATTGGTCTCAGGGAGAAATGAAAGAGGTTTGACTTTTTGCTTCCAGAGGATATTATTATGGGAGGCTTAGTGAGTTCTGACTCAAATTGTGGTATCAATGGCTGTCCTGCTGAGAAATAGCCCTGGCCTCTGGTAAGCCAGGAAATAAGGAGTCTAGGTGAAATAAAGAATCAACAGTTGTGGCTTCTTTGGTAGATTTTCCTACCTTATTTCATTGCAAATTTATAAAAACTGACACTGTTGGGGTTTTTTTCTTTTTTTGTTTCCTGACAATTCTGTACATGCATCTTAACACAATCTATACCCACTCACCTCGCACCTGCCATTATCCTAATCCTACCCCCATCAACTGCTTTACCCACCAAGTCCCAATCCCACCCACATGTCCTTTGCTTTTTCTTTTTTGTCCATTGGGTTTAACCAGGGTTCCGGCCATGGACATGTGCGTGACTCTGTCCGCTGCAACATGAGGTATTCACCAGAAGGTACAACACTGACGACGACGTCCTGTTCTCTTTCAGTAGCCTGTGACAGCCATTAGCTTCCCTGAGACAACTCATTTTGAAGTACCAATACAATGTGTTTCATTAGAGGATCAGACGATTTTATTTTTATATGTTTATGTGAGTGTGGTGCATGACTATTTTCTGTGTGTGTTTGTATGGACGTATGTGTGTGGGTGAATTTATATGTGTTGGTGTACAAACATGTAGAAACATAAAGTTAATATTTGGTATCTTCCTCCACCATTCTGCATTCTGTTTATTTATTGAGGAAGAGTCTCTCACTGAACACAAGACTCCCCGATTCCAGCTAGTCTAGTGTGCCTGCTTTCCATGGGGATTTCCTGTGTTTGGGTACTGAAAAATGGGATTCCAAGCACTGGGCTGACATGCCATGTAAGTGGGTTCTGAAAGTCGAAACTGTTTCTCATGACTGTGGTGCAAACTATGCACTGGCTCATTGATGGTTCATGTCTCCAGGCAGAACTAAAAATTTCAATATCTTTTGTTGAGGTATGGAATACATAACAGCTTTTCCAATACAATTTGTAAATGTATATTATTTTCCACCTAGTTCCTATGTATTCCCATTTTACCCAGCCAATGTATTTCTTATTCACCCCGATTCAACCTCCGGGGTAGAAAATTTCATCATAACTATTTCTGATTCATCCTACAACCATTTTCTGTGGACTCTGCAGACAAATAGATGCACATAGTTTGAGAGCATAGCAGGATGTAAATAAAGTTTGGGTGTTTATAGCATGGTGTTGTATATGGATATGCATACAGAAGTAAAAAGGGCAGTCTTTTAGAGTCAGTTCCCTCCTTTCCTCTTTATAAGTGTTCTGGGAATCAATTCAAATGTCCTGGCATTCCCAGCAAGTGCTTTTACCCACCAGCTTGCAGAGGGACTGCACCAATACAGAGCCCCAATCCAGCAGTCACAGAGACAGCCTTGGCTAAACTAAATGGATCAAAAAACTAAATGAAAGCCATGAATCTGAGAAAGAGACTGGAAGGAGGAAGGTGGCTAATACGAATGAAAGAGAGATAAAACAGTTTATGGGGGAGAATTATCAGGATTCATCATACACATTTATGAAATTGTCTAGTATAATTTCTTTGTAAGGTATCATGGTGATTGTCCCAAGTTTCATACTAATGATATATAAAATGTAGTCTTGAAATATGATATGATTTATTTTGGTGTCCTATGAAAATAGATGTAATACGGTCAGTAAATTATTTCACTCATTCAAGCATAAACACATAAAACATAAAAATGTATCCTTGTACAAATATTTTTCTTTACAAGTGCTTACATTATATCACAGAAATGTTGAGAATTTTAACTCTCAATTGAAGCAAATATGTATATTAAAATCTGGCGACAGATTTCCTTTTGGTTGATTTAGTTCATTTTAATCATATTTAATATCCATGCATGTATATGTTCCGAGCAAATAGACCCCCACTTCTTACTCCATCCTCCTCATCACTTTCCCATCCCAATTTCCTCGCAGTCTCCCTGACTCTCTCTGTCTCTCTTTAAGCATCCTGGAGTCCATTTAGTGCTGCTTCTTTTGCACCTGGGTTTGGGACCATGTGCTGGAGCATGGTTCCTGTAAACATAAAATTAAAGAAATTCTAGTAGCAAGGATGGGGGTAGAAGATATCATGTAAAATAACCAAATTGTTGTGGGATATTTTATAGCTACGGGTAATATTCCTGTATGCTGTATACCTCTGTGCTAAGTAGCCACCCAGGTCTCCATATAAACAGGCCTTTTGTTTCCCAACCATCAATGTTTGCAGTCAGGTGATCTGAGAAGACTCTGACTCACCCGAAGCTTCTACCTCCCACTTCATTTGAAGGTCTGAAGGTCTGTAGAACAGGAAGAAAAATATCTGGGGAGGGGGTGGGCAGAACAAGGAGAGAGGCTGTGAGAGAGGATGAGCTGCCGGGGTATTGGATCCCTGAGACTTGTAATGGTTCGTGATTAATAATATATCAATGTTTAATAAATAGTTTTATAACAATTAACAACTGGCGGTTATTAACGCCGAATCTTTTCATACTTAACACTTGTGAATGCACTTACTCTCTATTTTAACAATCTGTGATATTTAATTCTGTGAGATCAGAAAGTTATGCGTGCTGGTTGTTGCATATGGAGTAATTCTATTACTAGTATCATACCGATGTAAATTTTACCAGGAAATTGAATTCAGAAAAATATTATAGCATACTTATAATCTGGGTAAAAAGGTATTAGATAATTTAACAGTTGAGTAATAATTTCTAAAACTATCTTATTACCTACAACAGTAACTTCTACGAACAGTTGTGCAGTACAGAGCAGAGTCTCATGAGAAGACTGGACAGACACATCAATTAAACCAGATAACTGTAATCCCATATGCGTTTCTCTATTTCTTTTAGTAAGAAAATAAATCTTTTTGGCAATACCTGGAATAAGATGTTTGATCCTTATGGCCTTATATTAAATAATATAAGACTTAAATATCATATTTTTGTTTACTAGAATTTAAAAGATTAAAATTAATCCACACAGCTTATTAAATTGAACAGAGAATTATAATTTCTAAAGAAAAAAATAAATTTGAAATGGAGATAACTTTATATAACCTTATATTATGCCCAGGAAGAAGCTCACAGACACAATCACTTAAAGGCTGTGGGGAAATCTGCTTTCTGTAACCATCATAAAACTGCCTTGTGTCTCTCCTCAGACATTCTTTGAAGATGAAGATCTGAATTAATTAACTGAGCAGATGTGAGAGTTTCTGAATCAGCCCTGCATCTTCCTTCAGAACTGTAATTTCTTTTGTCCTTGTTATAGCTCAAGGATTATCCAAGCTTGATATTTCTGGGAAGTTAGTTTTCATGCTTATGATGGGTTTAGGTTTTGTTTATGTCTTCCTGGTGCATAAAACTTACTGCCTCTTAGCTGGAGAATCCTTTCATGTTTTCATCCAACTCAGACTTAGAAAACTTAGGAAATTAGCAGGGCTGATTCTGGGGAGCTTTAACATGTTTGGTAAGAAGGATAAGTTTGTCACCCAGAACATTGCCCAAGGCAGTGACTCACTTACAGAAGGCCCAGTGCTTTGCAGCCTGTGTGAGGAGTGCCTGCCATCATCAAACATGCAGTGATGGTTCCTCTGCTACACCTGAGATTTGAAAAATAAGGTAGTTAGAATTGCTGAGCATTTGCTATTCTATTAGAGAGTTAACATACATTTATTAGGATGCCTTTGAATCAGGTAAACAACTTGGAAAAAATAAGTATTTATTTTGGTTCCTTCTTTCAGAGCCGATCTGTTCTGTAGCTGGAATTTAATAAACATTGGATCTTCCAGAAGGCACCAAAGAATCTGAGTTCTGACAGCCAGCTACCTGGATTTGACTCAGGTAGCTTGAAGTCTACCTGTTGTGTCAGGTAATGAGGACTGCCTGGGAAACCTTTACCAACACACTGTTATTAAGAGTTTGACCAGGGGAACTGTAGAGAGAAAAAATAACCCAGAACGCTCTCTTCATGGGATTGAACCATATTATTCTTATTTCTAACTTAGAACCAGAGGCTTTAAAACATTATCAAGACAATATTATTGATTTGTATATAAAAGAAATGAGTTTCTCAAAATCCCTTATGTCACATATGAATGTCTAAAAGCATAGTAAACTTAAAAAGGAAGTGCATCATGGGAAGAAGATAGTTAATTTCTCTACTAAAACTTACTTTCTCTAATGGTCTTTCTGCTTTTACTGCATGTTCCATGTTGTCTTTAGTTATATGACTCTTCTCTACTCTTCATGATTCCGACTTTACCGCCAACATTAAGAAGAAAAGCATTTTGAAAGGGATCAAAATGGGGATTTTATACTCACATAATGTTAAATATATAATTTGATAATTTGACTTCATTGCATCATTCCTCATTAACTACACTACGAGTAGAAGCCAAACTGATGGCAAAGATATTTGGGGGAGTCCTCCATAGTTTTGTCATGTCCCCAGGGAATTTAAGTTTCCCCTCTTGGGGTTCTTAATCATAGTAATAGAAGAATTTAAGAATGGACTCAGAAAAAAGCTGAAGAACTATTTTATTAGCATTTAAAATTAAAATCCCAGGTCAAAAAAAAAAAACAAAAACAAAAACAAAAAACCAGTGGGTGGCTTCAGAAAAGCAGTAAGGATGCCAGAGTCCACAAAACCGCACACCTAGGCACTAGCAAGCATGTCACAGAAAAGACAGAAGAGAAGGAAAAGGGAAAAGTTGGAATACAGAGAGGCAGTTGGACCATACAGAAAGTAATGGCAGCTCAGTAGCCACCACGCAGAGCAGAGACTCTGGGAAAAACACATTTCTCCTATTTCTTTAGCATGACCTAAGATGGATCCTCCTTTCTGAGGTGTGGTTTTTGAGCCAACTGATCGACCTGCACAATGGAATGTTGAGCCTCTACCCAGACAAAGAGTTCCATCTTCTTCACCAGAAATAGATGTTTTGGCTTGTTTTCTTTCAATCTGCCTTTACTGCTACATGTAACAGAATCACGTACAAGTGCTGTTACAATGAGTCAAAAACAGTGAGCCTGTAGCAATAATTGTTAGCAACTAATTCTAAAAGTTTTCAGAGAAGCATTGGTCAGCAAGTTGGCATATAAATAAAAGTGTCATTTTGCAATATCTTTGCCTTTGAAAATGTCTGCTGATTCATCATTATACAAATGACCTCTGAGAAGGCTATAATGACATTTAGTTTCTATGTTTCCCTTCTGTGAGACATTAGAGGAACGTAACCTTGCTCACTCAACAGCAAATTAAAATGCTAACAGAATAGTTTGCTTACCCACGCCAGTAGGCAGAGCTGTCTATAACTTTATCTGTGTCCTATTCTTTCTTTACCAGCTTCCAGACAGTCCTCAAGTCATGCTCAAGAAACGTGGACTCTATGGACTTCCCAAGAAGCCATAAAATCTGTCAGGAGAGAGCTGTGTACTATAAGAAGAGATACTCACTAGCTTCCCTCTAGGAGTTCCCCAGAGGACCTGCAGATGGGGTTACCCTAAAGGGAAAGGCATGTACTGCGGTGTCCGAGAGCGTAAGTTCAGTCTTGGGACCCACATTGTGGAAGGAAAGAATCAACTCCTGTTCTCTGAGTCCCACATGCATGCCTTGACAAGCATATACACATGCACGCACACATATATACACACATGCAAACACAAAATTTAACAAAAAAAAAAAGAATTCTGGAAATGTTCTCTGAACAGTAACCAATAAATAAATCCCCAAGACAGAGCGCTAGTCTAGCCTCTGCTTATTTTTGATTTGGTTGGATCCAAAGTTATTGTTTAAACCCTCCAAATAAAATATTCTTTTCAAGTCCGTGAGAGGTTTTCACATCTTATCTATGTGTAATAGCTTTCTTCATTCGTACGCATTTTATTTGAATATACTTCGGTGCCTGTCATTTACATTTGTTTTAATAGCTTTAATAAATCACTCTGGGAATTGTTAATTGTCTGAGAATGATGAACACAACTTGTTCGGTCAGCTCGTTCATAAGTGAATCATCAAGGTGTGTCCCTATCAGACAGTAATAATCACACTATTCTGTTTTATTGCCTATGTCGTGAAGTAAAAAAATAAAATAGTGTATAATACAATTGAACAACGTCATCACAGGTTTTATATAATGAGTTTCTTTACAAATGAATGCTTTGTTTTTAGCTTACAGAAGTTGTTCTGTTTTCAGAAGAAAAAAAATGTTCACTAAGGGACAAATATTCACTTTGTGGCTAAATGAAGATAAAATGTTCTGAAGATGATAGTGGAATAGATGACTTTGTATCATGTTTTAAATCTACAGAAACGTAGTCAACTCTGGGATCCGGAATAAATGCTACGGTTGGCAAGAACGATAGATAATTCCCACAGATAGAAACTTAAAGCTGAGTATTTCCTTCTCCAATACATTAAAAAAAAACATTTATTGGAGTTTTCCTTGGTCTACGGTCAATGAGATTCCATTCAGGAGGCCAAATGAAAGTCAGTTATTTTCCACACACAGGCAGTTAAGAGCTTAGTGGCTGTACATGGTCAGGCAACCACAAAGGAAGAATCAACAGATCCACAAAACTGTCTGAGTCCCTCTTTTCGGGGGGTTTACTGCTAGCAATAATGATACCTCCTTCCACAGTAAACACTGACATTAATTACCAATAGACCTTTAGGGAGGGATGCGGCCTCATGTACCTCTTCCGTCATCTGAGATGAAATGCTGTCTTATTCAGGCATCCATAGCTGCAGTGAGTTCTCAGGAGCAACTGTTATGTCAGGTCCAGGAGACATTACTTTTTGACATTACTTATCCTGTTGGTCTTACTTCTTTCTGTCCTCTTATGTATGGTCCCTGGGGTAAGGTCACATGTATGCTCAGCTGCCCTCAAACTTCCCATGTAACCAAGGATGTACTTGAACTCTTTAATCCCCTGCCTCCACCTCCCAAGAGTTGGGACCAAGGGCTGGGATTAGTGATGTGTGTTATACCCAGCAGGGAAGTACAGTACTGGGGAATCAAACTGAGAGCCCCATGTATGCTGTATAAGAGTGATTTCAATTACTATATCCTTCATTACTTCCTTACATTGATTCAATGGGGATTGTATCCATTCTCTTCTTTCTGCATATTCCTAGAGCCATTATATTATCTAAAACTTCCAGTCTTGCTAGGTTTCCCCTTCCACACTGCTTGACTCCCGTGAGCAGACCATTGTGCAAAATATGTGTGCATGTGATTATGCAAATATGCACCCATTGAAACCTCTGCTTTTCTTTCTTTTCTAACACCAGGTCTGGAAATTATAAGACAGAGTGTTCGCTATTGTGTACTTCCAGGAGTCCCGAGGTTCCTAACTGGCTGTCTTTTTCTGTCCTATTTCCATAGTCTTCTTAGCTTTGTTTTAGATCAGATAGTCAGAGTTTTCAGTTACATTTAACGGGGAGGAAAAGCTACCCACATTTCATCTTCCAGGAAGAGAAAGTCCTTTGCTACATTTGAAAAATAATTCCATGTACCCATTTATTCTTCTAGTTGTTAAACATATGCTTTTTAAAACACTGAATTGCTAAAGGAAAGATCAATAAACTCTCCCCATATACAAAACTCTATATTAAGTGAATACACTGATGAGATGAGAACTATCCTTCCTGTCGTATTTAAGTGATATGGTGAAATAATACTCCATGTACTATGGCGATATACCTCTGGTCAGCTGGGTAGTAATTGAAATGTAGGCTCTCTGGGAGATGTTTAGGTATATCCTGTGGGACATTACAGACTGCATATGTCTCCATTTATGAATTGCTAGTAAGATGCTGGATTGTGAATGGGAATAAGTACAGCATGGTTGATAATTACTCTGTCAGAAAACAAAAAATGAAAAAGAAATATTTTATTTATTACATTACTTATCTATGATATTATTTTGTACATGTATGAGATCTATCAGAAGTTTCATGTATGGTTGTAAGGGTGTAACTTTTTCTTGAATGCATTTTCTTTTCCATTGTAAAGACTTTTTATATTATCTTTATTTGTGTGTGTGATGTATGTGTGTATCTCTGTGATTGCATGTGTACACCCACACACCTGCATGTGTAGGTGTCCATGGAGGACAGAAGAAGGTGTTGGGACTTCTGGAACTGGAGTTATAGACAGTTGAGAGCTACTTAGTATATGTCCTGGGAACTGGGCTGGAGTCCTCTGGAAATGTATCAAACACTCAACCACTGAACCAAACCTCATTCCTCTCCCTTTCGTTTAAATTAAAGTTTTAAAAATGTTTATGTGTACAGATGTTTTGCTGTGTGTATGTCAGTGTGCCACGTGCATGCCATGAGCACAATAGAGGCCATATGAGGGGCTTCTGATGCCCCGACTGAAGCCGCAGGTGATTGTGAGCTGCCATGTGAGTGCTGGGCATTGAACCCAGGATTTCTCAAAAATAGCCAGTACTCTTAGCCACTAAGAGTGGTTTCTCTAAAACTGAGTTTTATCTAAGGAAATTTTTATCATGAAATTCTGAATTAAATAATTCTCACATAAGAGTGTTATGAATAACTGATTACTAAGGGATCTATTTCTAGGGCAGTTAGTTTTGTGGTAGGTGCTGCACGTTTGACAGCTGTATTGTCAGGATGCTTTGCAAGAACCTTAAAGGCACTATAAAATGATAATTTGTCAGTTCAACCATAGCTCTTTATTTTTAAATTGGTCTTTCTAACGGTCTCTTCATCTTCCAAGTTATGTGAACTATATCACTAAAAACTGATATCAATATGCAGTAAAGAGAAAACAGTCAATCATTGATTACTAAATTAATTACTGGTGACTTCATTTGATGGATTTCCTAATTAATAGTGTGAAGGTAAATGGACAAGAACCTCATTGGTTATTAATCATATATCAGTATATATATATATATTCACTTTGGATTTTTTGGTAAATAAATTTGGTGTAAGGGATGAAGCATGATGCCTCCCAGTTAATTCTGCTGCATTAGTAGATGTCGTACTTAGAGATGACTTCTTATTTATTCGCTGTGTCTGCTTTAATCTCTTCATAAAAACACCAGCTGAAATAGTTAGTTTTCTTATGTCCTTACGTTTCAAAGCATTCACATTAAGCTCTTATAAACTTCTACAAAGGGAAAACTCAATCTTGAAGTCTCAAGATTGCTGGGATTATTTTGTCTCCATCTTTTAAGCAGCCATTGAATGCACCTCAAATAATCCCAAGGCATGTGTGAAAAGGAAAAAAAAATTAAATCAAGCCTGAGTACAAAGAGGAGAGTGATCATTAACAGACCCAGGACAGGAAGCTGGAATAAAAAGCCAACTAATTTGAAAAGCAGACAAGCTTGGAGATCTTCGACAAACATTCTGAGACCGTAAACATCTTGTCTAGGGAGGAAAAGGAGAACAAGAAAAGGCACATACTAAAAACTTGGGAAGCTCAGAAGCATAGACAGGATTCACAGAGAAACAGAAATCACACAGCTGTCATATTCACTGAAGAGATAAAAATTATGTTTGTATCTGTGATGGTGGGGGGGAAGCCATCAAAGCGTCTGTGGGTGTCAGTGGTGTCATTTCATTCCAAACAGCTTAGACAGACAGACGTCATCACACCAATTTAAAACAAGTGCCACTTGCAACTTTGGAAAGTGAATATTTGGAGAGCTCCACCGTCCTTAGGTGACATACAGCTTCTAGATGGAGTATTATGTCGATGCATGCATCATAAATAAGAAGAGACTCCACCATGAGCCAAATAATTCCACAGTAGCTCCCTACACATAGAGGAGATACTGTTCCTACTGAAGCAAACATGCCAAATAATTGAGAAAAAGAACCTGGAAGCTGAAGGTGAAACACGACCCAACATACAAAAAAGAAGCAAGCCACGGGCCACAGCCGAGCAGCAGCAACACCTTTCAAGGTGTTGGATGTAACTGCGGTGCGGGACCGCTGCAGGTAAGAGCAGACGCCCGGCGCTAAGCCCTCTCCCTTCTATGGGACTCACTCAAGTCTTGAGGACAAGTTCCTTGTGTTCTCTTTGCAGGCTTTCAAAATCGATATTTCTTGTATTTGTGCATACCGCATTTGAAAAATACTGTTAAATATATCTAAAAACCACAATAGCATTCTACTATAAGTGCATCATTAACCTTTGATGTTCTGTTCCTCCATGAGCTGTACAGAGGTGGTTAATGCAGCAGATAATGTGAAGATTCTGTGTGTGTGTGTGTGTGTGTGTGTGTGTGTGTGTGTCTTTATAGCTCAATCTGAGGCTGGCCTTCAACTCCTTATTTTATTTATTTTTTTATTTTTTTTATTTATTTGGTTTTCCAAAACAGGGTTTCTCTGTTGTAACTCTAGCTGTCCTGGAACTCACTCTGTAGACCAGACTGGCCTCGAACTCACAGAGATCCGCCTGCCTCTGCCGCCCAAGTGCTGGGATTAAAGGCATATGCCACCACCACCTGGCTCAACTCCTTATTTTAACTGAGCTCCCTTGAACTTTTTATTCTCCTACGTAATTTCCCAAGTGCTAGGATTACAGACAGGTGTCTCCAGGTCTGTTTTGTGCTTTTTCCTCTTGCCCCAGACTCATGTCTTTTTCCAGCATCCAGGAGCTAATGATTTACCTTCAAAACAGACTAAAATGTGAGATTTCACAATTTTGGACATTTTTAGTTCTCTTGTGGTCTTTGGATACTTAATGTATCCTCTTTTAGGTTCGTTCTTTCTTGTGGGGGAGGGGAGCTTTTTGAAAATAGATTCTTTTCTCACACAATATATCTTGGTTACACTTTTTTTTCCTCCTTCTACTCCTGCCAGTTTCTCCCCACTTCGCCTCCCATCCGGATGCACTCCCTTTCTGTCTCTCATTAGAAAAGAACTGGCTTCTAAGAGATGACAACAAAACAGAACAAAATAAAATATAGGAAGATGGAACAAAGACCACCACATTAAAGTTGGACAAGACAAAGAGGTCAAAGGAAGGCACTAGAATCAGAGACCCTCTCATTCTAACACTGAACTGATAGCCATTGTGTGTACGTAGAGGACCTAGAGCAGACCCGCGAAGGTGCTTGCTGCTTCCGTCTCTGGGATTTCATGTGATCTTTACTTAGTTGATTGACAGGGCCTTGTTCTTCTGGTGCCTTCCATCCCTCTGGCTCTCACACTTTTCCAGCTTCTTCTTCCAGGTTCCCTGAACTCTGAAGGGAGGGATTTAATTAAGACATCACATTTAGAGATGAGTGCTCCAAAGTATGTCTGTCTCTGTCTCTCTCTCTCTCTGTCTGTCTCTCTCTCTGTCTCTCTCTTTGTCTCTCTCTCTCTGTGTCTCTCTCTGTCTCCCTGCCCCCTCTCTCCCCCCCTGCCCCCTCTCTCTCTCTGTAATATCTGTATATATTTTCCCATCTGCTGCAGGAGGAAGTGTCTATCTGTTTCTAAGAAGACAGGCTGCTCTCCACAAACTGACAGCAAGGCCCCATTGCTGAATACAACACCCACACAACTCACTGAACATGGAGAAGTCAAGCTGATGCCTACGTGGAACTTTCACCCGTATGCGCTAGTGACTTTGGTACAGGAAGGTATTCTGCAGGATACCAAAAGAGAAATATATTCACCAACCTAGCCACAAAACCTTTGATCTACAATGCTGCCCTGACTGTAAAATGAGCTAAGGCAATGGTGGCACAAATCTTGTGAGAATAACCAAAGGCTGTCTGATTTGACTTAAGGCCAACACCCCTGAGGTGGAACCCATACCTGATACTTCTTGGTTAACCAATAACCAGAGACTAGCTAGCCCAGAGATCTCAGGTAAAACCATATACGACTGTTTTTTTTTAAAAAGGTGATAAAATGAATGCTAATTAGAGTCTGCTATACTCATAAAGTCATCTTCTTTTTAAAGTATGTAAATTTTAAAAATAATTTTTAATTTTTACATCATCACTAAGTGAAATATTATGTGTGTGAGTATTTTGCCTCTGCGCATGTCTGGGCACTATACCCAGGCACTATGCCTGGGGACTGTGCAAGCCAGAAGAGGGCATCAGATCACCTGGAACTGGAATTTCAGACAATTGTGAGTGGCCATGTGAGTGCTGGGCATGGAAACCAATCCTCTGTAAAAAACAGCCAGGACTCTTAACTGCTGAGAATTAAGGGTAACTTCTGACTGGTCCACAGTACTTTTAGCTTGCGTCCAGGGACTTCTGGGACTTTAGTCTCGATCCTTGCCTAAGATAAGAATACAATGCGCTGTTTAATGATTTTTAAAAAAACTACCTGGAGGCATCTTCTGCTAGTTTGCCTATACTCTCTAAAACAAAGTCATAGTACAGATTTTATTTAACAATTTGGGCTTTCGGATAATGTGGTAGAGGCAGATAGATGGATTTTATATATGTGTGTTTTATATATATACATACATATATACATATATACATACATACATATACATATACATACATACATATATATGTGATAGATTGACACATATGTAACCATTCCTATAGTCTACATGATTCATTCCTTTTGATTTCAAATTTTAAAGCTTGAATTATTCTCACTTAGCATTGCTGTGACTTCAATATCATTGCTTGACATTTCTGTAAATTTTGGAATCTGTTGCCAGACCAGGAGGCTGTATTCAGGTAGTATTCCGGAGTAAGAGAAATGACATTTTTATATCATTATATTTTCTTGGTCATATCATAAACATAGAACATGTCGACATCTGTGTAATACATATTATTTCTCAATTGATTTTAGTTTATCAAAGTTTTGATTTATTTCTAAATCTATTAATGGATGACCGTTAATACTGTTATAAATCAGTCATTATTTTTAGTCATTTACTACTTTTTCTTCTTGTTTTGAGACAGAGTCTCGCTCTGTTGCCCAAGCTGGACAGTAACTCAAAAGATCTTCTGGCTTCAGCCTCTCAAGGGACAGAATCACAAACCTGAACCACAATGTCTGGCTTAACTGTCGATTAAACAAACAAGAAGAATAAATTGAGGAGATTTCTTACCATTTTATACATATTACAACTTTTCAGAATAAAAATGTAAGGAATCGGGTCTGGAAAGATGGTCCAGTGGCGAAGAGAATTGGCTTCTCTTTGAGAAGACCTGAGTTCAATTCCCAGCACCCACATGGCAGCTCACAGCTATCTGTAACCCCAGTACTAGGAAATCCAGCATCCTCACACAGACACACATGCAGGCAAAATATCAATGCACATAAAATAAAAAATAAATCATTAAAAAAAATTACGTAATCTATCTACTCAGCGAAGGGAATGCTTGCTCTTGACTAGTTTTGATTGATTTGCTTTCCTTTTTTTTCTTAGTTCCCTGAGCTGTATATTTTTACTTTTATGAAATATCTTTTTTGTAAAATAATACTTCTGCACCTATATATTCTGAGGCTTATAATTATTTGTTGCAATTTTTGATGATGTGACTTTATAACTATAGTAGAAGCAGGAATTTATTTTAAAGAAGGTCTAGTTACATGTGAGTAGCATTACATCTCAATCTGTCTCGTATGACACAGAACACAGATACATTGCATTCAGACAGTCGGTATCATAAATAATCTATTTTTTTAGATTATGCTTACATATCTCAAAATATATTTTTGAAAAAGAAAAGATGTTCATGGGTGGATGTGTTTCCTCTTTGTAGTAGAACGGTTTTTTCTTTGTAAGAAAACGTTAAGTTTCTATATCTCTGGAAACCAATTTTTCTCTTCATATCCGGAGACTTTGATTAATGTTGTTTGTGAACCTTGCCAGTGGGCGGTACATCAAGAAAAAGATATCTATGGCAAACACTGGCAATAGCAGCAGAAGATAATATTTAAACTGTGCAATAAAAAAGACAGGAAACTAAGCACTGGAGGAGAAGGGGATGGAAGCAGCATGGGCAGCCAAGAAAGTGCAAGTACAGAGCCAGAGGAACAGAAGTTCCTAAGCAAATTCCTTTTCAAAGTTCCAGGGGAAAAAATGTTCAAGGCCTCTGCAAAGACAACAACAGTTCAATATGTGTTTCTATGTATCCTACATGGTAAAAACTGAGGATAAAATATGTCTTTACTATATTAGTGTGTATACTAGCTTCCTGTTAGTGCTGCAATAAATGATGGTCAACTTGGCCCCTGACAACCAACTTTCGGTTGCTGTCTTAAGTGGCTACAAAGCTCTGAGAAGAGTAACCTCAGGTCCAAGCTACCATGACACAGAGCAGTTCTTTCTTGACTTTTGAGGAAGAATTTGTGTGGTAGAAGTTAGTTTTTAGTTGCGTTTAAAATAATGTTTTGTGTACTGTTGGGTGAGGGTTTGCATAAGGCTTGGCATTTTGTAGTGTCCGCAGGTGTAGCGTTTATGCGGGGGAGGTTTGATTGCTTATGATCTGCACCTGAGGAGTTCTGAGTCAATAAAAACACCTGAATAGAGACACTCAGTGTTCCACTGTCGACTATGGGACTGGCTAGGAGGACGGTGGTTCCCTCTACTGAGATCTGGCAGAGTTTGGAGCTATGACTATGCCTCCTTGTCTTCCTTGCAGAGCTGCCCCAGCAGCAGCAAACTACAACTTTGTTTTCTAGAAGCTTCTAGAGTGCTCTGATCACATCTTCACCCTCTGCCTCTGATCTCTTTTTATGCTTTCCTATTCTACTGTAAATAAATGAATCCAGATTAAAAAACAAATCACGTCCTTAATTTAAGATGAACTGGTAAGGAAATTGATTTCTTCTGCAGCTAAATCGCCTCTACCAATGTCAGGGTGTGTGCTCAGAGTTTGGTGATAAAATGTGGGCCTTCATAGGGAGGCATAATTCTGCCCATCACTGTGAGCTTGAAATTAGAAATTAGAATTTGATATCCATAAAGAATCAATGCCAATTTTATGATAATTTTATAAGCAGTTTCTCTCATTAATTATTAATTAGCATATTTTAATTTCAGCCTTATAAATTAATATAACTACTACTGCACATTTCTTAGTTATTCTATGTGTGCATATTCGTACACAAACATACACATACTGAACACTTACACACATATGAAGATAAGGTACATCTTGATCTTCAGAGGCATCAGATATGTCACAGTAGAACAATGTTGTCACTGTACACATGGAGAAAAATCATAGGTTCAAAAATTGTTCAAAGTAGTATGATGCCCGCATACTGAGTGGTATGATCTAATATGACTTAGGACCAAGTTTATCTCAATCAACGTGGAGAGCAATAATCAGACTGTGTGCACATCTATAGACAATTGAAGTTTATGTGAGCATTGTATACTTAGATCTGACAATGAAAGAAAAATATGACCGGTAAAATGGACTGGTAAAAGTACTTGTTGCCAACCTGATTTGAATATTTGGGACCCACATAGTTGAAAGAGATAATGAACTCCCAATGGGTCAGGCTGACCATTTTATATGCAAACTGTGACATGTGCATTCCCACAGAGATGCACCCACCCCAGCATATAGAGTGTGTGTGTGTGTGTGTGTGTGTGTGTGTGTGTGTGTGTGTGTGTTAATGTGAGGCTCTGGGGTAAACAGAGCTCAGTTAGTAAACAACTTGCTCCACAAGCATCCCCAACAGTCACATAAAAACCCAGAGGTGTTAATGTCTGCCTGTAATTCCAGGCCTGACCTGAGGAGAAAGATGGGAGTGCCCCCGGGTCTTGGTGACCAGGAATTCTGATTAAATATTGATCTCTGTGTTGGTTATGATATTTAATTGTTTTGTTTTGTCAACTTGACACAAACTAGAGTCATCTGGGAAGAGGGATCCTTGCCTGAGAAAATGCCTCCGTTAGACTATTCTGTGGCCATGTCTGGGGGGTATTTTCTTGAATGTTGATTGATGTGGGAAGACCCAACACACTGTGGCTGGTGTCACCACCTCACGGTTGGTCCTGGATTGTATAGAAATGCAGGATGAATGAGGCATGAAGAGCCAGCCAGTGGGCAGAATTACTCCATGGTTCTACTTCAGTTCCCATCTCCAGGTTTCTGCCTTGAGTTTCTGACCTGATTTCCTTCAGTGATGGACTGCTCCATAAGATGAAACCAATACCTGGCAGCATAATTAGGGTGAAGAACATACTTCGAGAGATGTAATAAGCTCTAGATGAGAACCTACTACTCTTATTCTGCTAAATAGACACAGTATTAAACTAACTCTTAGTGACAATACCTGTAGATTAGTGCATTTCCCAGCCCTCATCAGAGAAGCTTCTTGAAGATGACAATAAACAGAGTTGCATGAATGGGAAAGTTGCAGGGAACATGAGACTGTGGAGTACATCAGATCCACATGAGCTCAAGTTACCCAAAATCCCAACTTTGAGGGGGAAGGTAGGCACCTCAAGCTGCGGAATTATTGGCAACGGGTAGCTGATGGAAAAAGAAGTCTGTTTTCTTTAATGGTGTGACACTAGAAGGTTAGTCATGCTCCCGAGAATATTTAGCCAACACATCGGACCCAGTGAGCTTAAAGAAGTCGGGTGGAAAGGGAGGTGGGGCTGGATCTGGGAGTATTTAGAGGAAGACTGTTAATATAAATAAGTTATATTGTATGAAAGTCTCAAAGAATATGTAAAAATATTAAAATATCATTTTAAGAGATAAAGGAAATTCTGTCCATTACAGAAACAGAGCTGAACCTAAAATTATTATCCCATGGAAGTTGAAAATAGAAGAGTTATTGCCAGTGCTGGGATTAGCAAGCAGAAGCTGGAGTGAGGGGTAAGGGAATGCTGATAAATGGGTGCTAAGTTACAGTTAGAAGCAAGAAGTTCTGATATGCCATTGCACAGTAGTGCACACACTGATGATACCACGGTAGTCTATTTTCCTAAAAGCTTACAGGAAGACTTTTCAATATTTCCCCCCATGAAGTTATAATAGATGAATGAGGACAGACATGTGCCGAATGGGAAGTAAATATTATGCCATGTTTACCTGTATCAAAACACTAGGTGGCACCTGTTGTTGAAGTTTCCTTTTAGTTGTGTATAAAACAATTGGATTTTTTTTTTTGCACTGTTGGACAAAGGGATGCATAGACCATGGCATTTTGTATTGTCTGCAGGTGTTGGATTTCTGTGGGGGAAGTTGATTGCTTATGATCTGCACCTGAGGAGTGCTGAATCAATAAAAAGACCTGAGCTGAGATACTCAAGGTTCCACTGTGCAGTACAGCGCTGGCCATGACAGTAGTTCCCTCTGTTAAGGTCTGGCAGGGTTTGCATCTGTGAAAATGCCACTGTAGCCCTCTTGGTGAGCTGCCACAGTAGGTGCACAACTACAAATGGAGTACCACTGTGGGGCAGGACATCATGCCAGCTAATCTAATGTGGGGACAAGGAAGAAGAGAAAGAAATTCCAGATCTCACGGAGTCCAGCAAAGTACACTCGGGGAAGCTACCAGAGGATAGAGATTAAAGTATTAATTGAAGTATCCTAAAGGAAGAGCAGAGAGAGAAATGAAATAAGCCTCTATGAAGAGAAAAGGCTGTGCAATTAATAAATGAGGAAAAAAGTTTCAAAGTGAGAGCCACAGAATAGAGGCCTTTAGAGATAAATAATTCAGCTGGGAGCAGGAAAAAGCAAGGTTCTTACTGCTTTTCCTGATCGTGGAGCTGATGCTCCTTCCTGCAACTGTGTGCTGTTTCACAAACTGAGTTTTCTGATAGCTGTCTTGTATGTGTGTGAAACCCAAGTGGGTCTTGTGTTTGTAGTCTATGAAGAAGGGTTTATGTTTCCCCATAGTGGTGGTGAGAAAGAATGCCAAACCATCAGAATGTTTCAACTGGAGATTCTTCCCACTGCCCAGGACCCCCTGCTGTTTTGGAAGCCCAGGCTTAGAGCCAAAAAGCCTCTTACTTAAACTGAACAGTTTTTCTTTCTTTCTTTTTTTTCCTGCAAACCTGACTAAGAGAAAGATAAGCTGTCCAGATACTGGTGATGGTAATGGTGATGAGAACTCTACCCACGAGGGACACTTACTACAGACCAGGGCTAGTTATTTTTCCAGCAAACCAGACTCTATTTTAAAACCTAAAAAGTATTTCCTAAGGGTCAGCACACAGAAACTGTTTTCCAGTATTGACAAGGTTGTATCTCATGCTGGAAGCCGAACTTGGTACTATAAGTGTCACCCAGGCGGTGCTCGTTTTGAAGGCATGAAGGGTCTTGGAGAGCAACTGAGGCTTGGCACTATGAGAGGCCAGGAGAAGCCATTAGTAAAAGTGAAGTCTCAGGAGTATTTGAAGGCCCAGAATGAAAGGGTCATGTAAAGAAGTTGAGGCTTGGCACCATAAAGAGAGCCAAGAGAGGCTATTGGTGAAAGTGCAGCCCAGTTTCAGCAAGGGACCCCCAGCAGTTTTTGAGATGCCAGTACCATGGGACGACCACCAAAAACAGCAGCAGCAGTGGAGTAAAGCCAATCAGATCCTGGAGGACAAGCTGTGTGTGCTGCAGAGGTCAGAGCCAGAGAAGTAACTAAGCCCTTTAGAAGAGCCCAGAAGATCGTGAGTGAATTCCAGATAATTAGACATTAATAATGTTTTTCTGCTGTCCAAAGACATTGTGCAAAGACTGATAGATGTTTGGTCCTGTGCAGTAGCAACCCTTGTGATTGTTCCTCTTGTAAATAGTTTTTCTAGTTGTAGTGTTAAATTGTGTAGCAAAGGTAAAGCAATTCCTTTATATTCAGAAAAGGGGAATTGTGGTAGAAATTTACTTTTAGTTGTGTATAAAATAATTGTTTTTTGTGCTGATGGAAAAAGGGATGCATAGGCCTTGGCGTTTTGTATTGTCTGCGGGTGTTGGATTTCTGTGGGGGATGTTTGATTGCTAATGATCTGTACCTGAGGAGTGCTGAATGAATAAACACACATGAGCTGAGACGCTCAGGGTTCTACTGTCAAGTACAACACTGGCCATGACAATGGTTCCCTCCACGGAGGTCTGGCAGGGTTTGCACCATATGCCTCCCTGTCTCCCTTGGTGAGCTGCTACAGTAGGCATACAACTACAGGCACCAAATGCCTATGTACAGTTTTTGTGTTTATGCCTCAGTTAAAACACAGAATAAAGTAAAACTAATACCGTGGAAAGCTTTTAGATATGGCCAAAGCATAGAAGCCTTTACCAGGCAAAATGTCCCACTCACATCAGTGGTGTCTGACTGTTTTTTTGTTTCTCTTTCACTTAATTCAGAAATCTGTCTGTAAATTAGAAGCCATTCTAGGTTCTTTTGTTTTCATGGCTTTATGTTTTAGATTGACCTCATGATTCTCATTTAGTATCTTTACCATGAATTTTATTTTATTGAAAGTAACGATTTAATATGCAGCCTATTATTAGTCATCAAAATAATTTTTCCAATAATATTTCTCTCAATTAACCTCCTTCTGCCTATCTGTCTGTCTGTCTTCTTCATGTGTTTTATTTCAGACAAAATCTCATGTAACCAAGCTGGCCATGATAATGTAGCCGAAGATGGCCTTGACCTCATGATCCTCCTGCTTCTGTTTCTGGAATGCTGGGTTTAAAGTACGCGCCATCTGGCCATATTATACCTTTCTGGGAATAGAACTGAGGGCTTTGTCTAAGCCAAGCAACTGAGCTACATCTCTCACCCTAATTTGACTTTTATTCACACAAAGGTTTCCCCACATGCTTTAGATTTCCTGACTAAGCTTGCTGCCTTGCGCCTTGCCACTTGGATTCTTTCCTTGGCCTCACTGGAAAGGGGCGAAGCTTTCTTCTTTGCAAGTATGCTGAAGGTCAATAATTTCCGATATGTATCTGTAGGAGTAATTTTGCCATCTAGAGTTTGTAACGGCATTTACTATGACTTTCAAATATTAAGACACTTTTCAATGTTAAAATTATAGATGTATACTAAACAGTAAGACTTTTGATTCCTGAATATATTCTGGAATTTAAAGTAATTTTACTTTAACTTTATACAATTTAGTTTTGGTTATTTTCACCCGGAAAAGAACACCTTGTGTGTGGGGGTGTAGGGGGTGCTGTTCTCCTTTTTTAATGATTTACTTTGTATTAACAACAGTCAGGAAAGACAACATCTGCATGAGAAGGTATAGGGCGCCAGCACCTGGAGAATGCCTGCTTTTGTCTGGTAAGAGACGAAGGTCTCAGAGGAACCCAGTCCAGCTTGCTACCAAGGATCTTGCACCTTTAACATACTGATAATGCCTTGAGAAAAAGGCAAAAATCTCCCCAAAAGTGATATTAATTATTCTACATTTTTAAAATTTGTGATATGACAAAGTTAATGTGTTTTATTTTAATACATCCTGACAAGTTAAGAAGAACGTTTTTAAACGGCACAATCCTAGCCCTTTGGCTTCTACTTAATTTTCTACCAAAATATATCATCTTCTTAATGCCAGTTGTTACATTTTAAATTAAGGAAAAAATTTGTGACGTCTATTTAATAAAAGTTAAGCTGTTCTCTCTGTCACTAATAAGTAGCAACAAGAATATGTTTCTATCAGCAGGTAGCTAATACAAAAACTATAATAACTCACGAATTTAAACCATGGGATATAAAGAGCATGGGATATAAAGAGCATAAAAATGGCAAAAGGATATAATGGTTTTGAAATTTTTAACATCCAAATAGTTTAGAAAACTGAAAGAGAGTAAATTTGAAAAATATGACTAATTCAAATAAATGTTATCCATTTTGGACTCCATTTAAATCAGGTTAGATAGATATGACTGTATTTTTCCTTAAGTGTGAATAAAAGAGTAGGCATTTAGAAACTATGTTGTGTGCAATTAACATGTATATATGTGTGTATATACGCATGTATAACGTATATAATATGTATAAACATATACATACATAAAACAGAAAGGAAACCTTACTAAGTTTCCAAGGGCACAATATAGGTTTGCTTGTTAGAACATTGTAAAGTTACAAGAGCTTGAGACATAATGAGTTCATAATGAAGCTGACATACAGTAAACAGAACAAAATTCAGAGTTTAGAAGATTTCAGAAGGATCCAACTGCCATCGTGCAGAGAATAAGAAGAAAAGGAAACAGCAAGTTGGAGCATCCAGGAGATGGAATGTGACTCCTGAAACTGTGCAGACAATCGTCTGCATGCCCTGGGCTTTGGTGTCTGCTGCTGTTTGAGTGTTCTGGCTTCCTATAAAAAACTCTAACTGGGGACAGAGTGCTTTCATCAGTCTGGAAGCAGCAGGTAGCCATAACGGAAAACTTTCCAAAAACAATTGTAGAGTTAGAAAATTATGCGTCCCTAGTTGGATGGAAAATTCGAGTACTTTTCCTTACACAAGGCTGGTGGACGAGTTTTGCTTTCAGTAAGGTGTAATCTCGCATTGCATGCATGATAATATCAACGCTAGATAGTATAAACACTAGACAGTTTTGGGGGGGCAGGGGATGGAGACAGGGTATATTGTGACTCTGGCTGTCCTGGAACTCACTCTGCAGACAAGCCTGGCCTCGAACTCACAGAGATCCACCTGTTTCTGCCTCCCAAGTGCTGGGATTAAAGTTTTCATCACTCCCAAACAGGTTGGCATCATTTTTTAAATTTAAATAATAATATCTACCTTAAACGTTCAAAATAACAGATGTTACTTATTATGTACTTCAGGGCTGACCATTTGGAATCCTTACGCGGTGCAGTGCAGAGCCTGGGCTGTGCTTTGCCCTCTTATTTATTTAGAGGTCGTGTGCGCGTATATATAAAGACTGGATGCAGTGCTCAGTTCCTTTTTGCATATCAACTTTATATGGAACTGAATCTCCCTTGTCAGCTCATCTAACCTTCAAAAAAGAACATTTCCTAAGTAGAAGGCATAATTGTTCAGCAGTATAGGCCTAATGGGAGCCATCAAATAAGCCTATTGTGAAAATTATTCTATTTTTTTAGCCTCAAGCGACCCTACTCTCATTTGCTAAAGTACTATATTTGAAAGCCTGTTGTGTACCTTGGGACAAAGAATAAAAGGAGCAAATTCACTGTTTTCTGCCCAAGTCCCAAAACACTATGATTAGCCTTTCTGGTCATCAAGGACAGAAAGCGATGGGATATTGGAAGAGGTTGGTCAGCTTGCTAGAAAAATGTGTTCAGCAAATATATTACATAACAGTTCAGAAAAAAATGAATCATGGCCTTAAACACTTCTCTTTTTTCTTCTTATTGATTTATTCCACTTTGGAAGCCTTCCCTGTAGTCTAAGCGATGCCTCTAAATCAGGTGGTAGATAGAGTCCAGGCTCTATCATGAGTCACAGTGATCGCCAATCAAGAAAATGAACCGCAGACTTGCTTTTAGGCCAATCTTATGGGAACTTTTTTTTTTAATTTAAAATAGATTTTTTAAATATAATATCTTCTGATTATGGTTACTCCTCCCCCAATTACCCACCTACCCAAATCCACACTGTTTCTTTCTCTCTCACATTAGGATAAAAACTGGATCTAAAAAAGAAAAAGAAAGAAAGAAAATTAGACGAAATAAAAACCAACAAATCAGAACAGGACAAAACAAACCAACAAATATAACACATATAGATGCAGGGACACATCCTCTAAAAATACCCCGGAGTCCATTTGTGTTCGCCATCTACTGCTGGGAATTGGGCCTGGACTTAGTGTTTTATATAACCAGTGAGACTGTTGGAGGAAACTAATCTTTATCGGTCGGAGATAGCTTCTGAGTTAGAGTGGTATCATCTCTACTTCCCCTGTCAGTACTGGGACCATCTCAGACCCAGATCTCTGCAGGCTTGGGCATGCTTCCAGAGTCTCTGGGCGTTTACATGTGCACAGGCCCAGCTGTAACGCTTAGAGGGCCTTTTTACGCTGCTGTCCTCATTCTCCTCTGGGTCTTACAATCTTTCTGCCTCCTCTTATTCAGGAATCCTTGAGTCTTGAAAGGATGCAGTTGATGGAGACATCCCATTTAGGACTCAGTGCTTCAAGGTCTTGCATTCTGCATATTGTCTAGTTAGGGGTCTCTGTATTAGTTACCATATATAGCAGGCTGCAGCTTCTCTGATGGCGGTTGAGTGAGACATTGATCTATGCATATTGCTACATTCCTTAGATTAGCAAAATAGTAGTATTTGGTTTTTCTCTAGGCCCCTGGCCTGTCTAGTCTCAAGTTCTTGGCCACACAAGCAGGGTCAGGTATGGTTTTCAAGTTTTACTTTGTGGAGTGAATTTTAAATCAAAACAGGTCTTGGTTGGTTACTCCCACAAGCTTTGTGCCACTATTTATGTCTGGGTCTTCTTCCTTCACTTCTTATATTGTTCAGGATTGTTTTAACTGTCCTGGGTTTTTGTGTTTCCATATGGAACTGAAAATTATCCTTTCAGTTTCTGTGAAGAATTATGTTGGAATTTTGACGGAGATTGCATTGAATTTTTAGATTGCTTTTGGTAGGATGGCCATTTTTACTATAAAAGTCTTACTCATCCCTGAGCTTGGGAGATCATTACATTCCTCTGATATCTTCTTCAAGCTCTCTTTCAATGTGTTAGAGTTTTTGTCATACAAATCTTTTACTTGCTTGGTTAGACTTATCCCAAGATATTTTATATTTTTCAAGCTATTGTGCAAGTTTTGTTTCTATGATTCCTTTCTCAGTCCATTTGTATATAGAGAGAATGCTGATTTTTTCTGAGTTAGTTTTGTATCTAGTTACTTTGCTGAAAGTGTTTATCAGCTGTAGGAGTTCCCTGGTGGCATTTTTGTGGTCATTTTTTATATAATCATGTCATCTGCAAATAAAAATACTTTGAGTTCTTCCCTTTCTATTTATATTCCCTTGATCTCCTTCAGTTGTCCCATTGCTCTAGCTAAAATTTCTCATACCATATTAAAAAGGTATGGAGAAAGTAGATAGCTATGCCTTGTTTCTGATCTAAGTTGAAACGCTTTGAGTTTCTCTCCATTAAGGTTGATGTGGCTGTGGGCTTGCTGTCAATCACCTTTGTTATGTTGAGATGTGACACTTCTATGCCTAGTCTCTTTAAGACTTTTATCATGCAGGGGTGTTGGTTGGATTTTGTTAAAGGTCTTTCTTGCATCCAACGAGAAGATTGTACGGTTTTGGTTTTTTGGTTTTTCTTTCAGTCTGTTTATATGATAAAGATTATATTTATTGATATACAAATGTTGAAGCATTGCTGCATCTCTGAGATGAAACTTCCTTGATCATGGTAAATAGTTTTTTGCTGTGTCCTTGTATCTTGGTTTGCAAGTATTCTATTGAGAATTTTTGCATCTTTGTTCATAAAGGAAATTGCTCTGAAATTACCTTTCTTTGCTGGATCTTTATGTGGTTTGGGTATCAGGGTAACTGTTGCCTTATAAAAAGACTGGGAAGTGATCCTTCTCTTTCTATTTTGAGTAATAATTTGAGGGGTATTGAACTAATTCTTTGAAACGCTGGTAGAATTCTATCCTATGGTATAGGATACATACAAGTAACATTATACAGATGAAGCTGGTTATATTAAAGAATATGTATGCGTTTTGAGAGCTTTGAGTTTCTCTCCAGCTAGGTTGATGTTGGCTGTGGGCTTACTGCAAAGCACCGTTATTATATTGAGGTAAGCATATATATGCATATAACAACAATTAATGAAAAAAGAGGACAGAAATTGAAAGAGAGCATAGAGGGCTGTAGGGGAGGTTTTGGATGAAGGGAAGGGAAGTGGATATGAGTTGTATTATAGTCTCTAAAATAAAAGAAATCATGAAAAGGTTTTTTTGTTGTTGTGTTTTGTTATTTGTTTTTTTTGTTTTTGTTTTGTGTGTGTGTGTGTGTGTGTGTGTGTGTGTGTGTGTGTGTGTGTGTGTGTTTCAAGACAGGGTTTCTCTGTTACAATTCTGGCTGTCCTAGAACTCACTCTGTAGATCAGGCTGCCCTCAAACTCACAGATACCCACCTGCTTCTGCCTCCCAATGCTGGGATTAAAGGTGTGAGCTACCACCATGAGGCAATAAAAAGGTTTGTAATGGTCAATTTTACATGTCTCACCAAACACACAAAATGATAAATATGAAATGATGCATGCATGAATAGGTATTAATGGGATATATTTAACATTATAAACATTTCAAAACATTGTTCTGTATACTTAAAGTACATATAACTTGGTAAATTGAATAATTACTATCTAGAAACAAGGCATGAGGATTGCCATGAGTTCAAAGCCAGTTTGTCTTACACAGAGACTATAAACAATCCAATGGAACAAGGAGAACAAGAATTTGTTCAAAAATAATTAACTATTTTGAGTATCATAATATTGGATTTGTAAACAGAGGGTAGAAATGCTTGTTTTAGAAACTAAGTTAGTTACCTTCGCCATTGGAAATCTATCAACATTTTCAGAAGAAAGAGAAATAAAATTAGCACACTACTAGAGACACAAATTAGAAGGTTTCTACAATTTTGGATCCCCAGCATGTCAGTAATAAAAAGAACCTTGTTCTTCTAGCCCGCAGAAAACACCAAGCAACAATAGTAGAATAGTTGAAATGTAGCTGAAAGAAATTCCCTACAAACCTAAGTTCCGTTTGAGTTACACCTTTGAGTAGCAGTAATAATGGAGTTAACCAACTAACTTTCTGAAAATCCATCTCCAACAAGCCCATTGTAACCAAATACATGCTGTTGAGTCCTGAGACAGCAGCTGGTACCTAGAGTGTGAACAATAGCAAAATCAAACAGTGCAGACATTCTACACACTCAAACATTCTGCTTCCAAGAAATCCTAAAATGCATCTTATGACTATATGCAGATTTAAATTCATCATGAGCCAAAATGAAAGAAAGAAAGAAATCCAGTATCCAGAATCCAGTATCACTATGAGGATGTCTTTCACTTTACTTTCTGTTTTTTATCATATGAGACTTGTGTCTCTGGTTATTTTGTAGTATACAACTTTACAAATAACTTCTATCTTTGTTTGTTGGTTTTGGTGTTGTGAGGTAGGGTCTTCCTAAGTAATCAAGGAATTCATCATGTAGCTGAGGATCTCAAACTCATGGGAATACTTCAGTTTCAACCTCCCGACTAGAGTCATGAATCATCACATCGTGGCTGTAATGTGCTCTTTAAACCTGAGTTAATTCTATCATTTTGTACTCGGTTAAAGAAGTTACATTCTGTTCTTAGGGGGAAAAATTGACTTTATATTACGTGGAAGTATTGTCAGCTGTTGTATTTTAGGACATGCATTTTCAGTTGCACAATTACACTTCAAATGATAATTTTGTGCAAAATTTTGCTTCATGTGTTAACTTTAGAGACTACAACTGTCACTACTCAGACCACTTGAAGTTGATATTCATTGACAAGATGAAGCAGAAAAATGAAAGATTTTTTAAGATAGATTACTCAAGAGAATGTATTTCAGGGGTGCCCTGATTTCACAAAGATTATGTGTATGTGTGAATTTTAGATACAGTAAGCACTCTATATGCCTTGCCACATCAAAAAGTCTTTCTTTAATAAATACGTGTTGCTTATTATTTAGAATACTTGCTGGGCAGTGGTGGTGCACACCTTTAATCCCAGCACCTCAAAAGGCAGCGAATCTTTGTGTTCAAGGCCAGCCTGGTCTAAGGAGCGAGTTCCAGGACAACCAAAGTTACAACAGAGAAACACTGTCTCAAAAAAAAAAAAAAAAAAAGAATCCTTGTGAAAGACTCAGAAAATACAGGGAAGTTGTGTCTGCTGAGAAATTTTCACAAAGTTGATTATTTGTGGTAATATCTGCAAAACATATAGATGAAGTTTGGAGGCCAAGACTATGGTAACTAATGATTTCTGTAATAGAAGATGCTAATCAGTAAAGGATCCCTTTAAAACACTCCTCTCTATCATCTACCAAGAGGGTGAGATATATACACACAAACATAAACAAACACACTCATACACACACACAGTATACATATCAAATAATCATGGAACAATTAAAGACTAGCTGGATCTTTCATTAGTTTGTCTTATTCTGGCCCTGGGCACAAATAGAGCTCTCAGATCCATTTTCAAAGTCAATCAAAATTATGTGTTCAAAACACCGTTCTGTGACTTTTTCAATTTGTTTAGAGCTTAGAGGGAAAACTGTGTGTCCCTGTGACAGAGCTGTAACGAATAGTGTCTTTTAAAAAGGTTGGTCTAAACAGTTTAAGTGAAATTAAGTGAGAATAAATCAACGGTCAGTGCTTTCTAACCCTTGACGCAATATCAAGTAACCGTGATACTCACGAGGTGCCTAGGCTCTACCCACTGATGCGGGGATATAGAAACAATCCTCACATGAAGAGATGTTAACCCTGCTGCAGAGTGGAGAGTCTGAGACCACAAATACAGATGTTATACCAAGCGGAGTTATGCTTCCAAATTTGATCTTCACTTAGGAGTGCAAGGGAACGTATAGGAGAAGCAAGATGAGCTCTTGCTTGGGCTACTTAATTCTATGGGAGAAAAGATGTCTTCTGTATGTACATTCGTTACTTCTTCACTCACGAACACGAAGGAAAACTAACGGGGAAACCAACTCCTCTGTGCTTTTCTCAACTAGAGCTTCCGAGTCATTCTGGCTCCAAAGTCGGATTGCCCACTTAGAGTGTTTCTTGTCAAATAGCAAAAGAGATTCCCTCGACCAGAGGTTCCATGTTAAGTAAGCAACAAACACGTTAATTAGTCAGCCTTGACTCAAAGTAGTTTGACATGACTTATCCATATCATTTGGAACCTGTCTTTTAGATTATGAAACACTCAGTTCTGCTGCAACAGGACTATAATTATTCACAGTATATTAATGTTTAAATTTTCCTAAATACTTATTTACTATGCAATGTCAATCTAAACAGCAAACTGTGATGTTTTAAATCTATGCTTACTAAAAACAAATTTGCACCTAAAATAAATTGTTCAAATCTGTGTCATGTATATTTACAACCATACAACCATTAGCAAAACAAACAACAAACGAACAAAAAGAAACCAAAAAGCCCTAGTTCCGGCATGATTTAGAGCTGATCCATCTAAAGGAGCAGGCTTTAAAAGCTTATCCAGGCAGCCAGCCAGGCATGTTGGTACACGCCTTTGACTCAAGATTCAGGGAGAATGAGGCAGGAGGATTGGGATTTTTGTAACTTGGAGGTCGGCTTGCAGTACATAGGGAAACCTTGTCTTAAAACCAGACAAAAACAAAACAAAAGAGGAAACACACAAAGGTTGTTTAGCGAAGAGCAGAGTCATTTGGGCTATTGAATTTGTTATCTGTGTTATCAAAATGTATATGCACCAGGAGTCACCTTCCATCTCCTAAGCGTCACTAAGTGTCAGCTGATTGTGATTGTCCCCTTGGTTCTGTTGCTATTATGGCTGTGTTAAAACAAACAACAACAAAAAACAAAGCAAAACAAATCTTCTATATAACATATAATGTGAAAATACATTATAATATCTTAAAATGTAGGGTTATATAATGTTAAGCAATCTAATTAACTCTGTCAGATATTTTCACCTAACCATGATTAAAGTGTCTGGGGAAACAATTTGAAGGAGGTAAAGCTTTGCTCCGGCTCAGAGGTTGCAGTCCTTGGCCGCTTGCATTCAGATTGGGCTTCTGCCATGTTCTCATCAAGGCTGGCTGGGAGAGGGAGCCTCTGCTGCAGCTATTGCGCATCCTACTCTGGGCACAAAACAAACAGAAGGAAAGAGACTCCAAAGGCATGGCCCCAGTGCCCTGCTTCCTTAAGCTGGCTCTGCTTTCCACAGTTTCCATAGCTTGGCAAAGCAGCAACATCAGCTGGAGTTCAACCCATGAACCCATGGGCACATTTCATATCCAAACTATAACATTAAATACACACATGCCAAGTTTTAGACTTGGTTCAAAACTCTGGAAGTATTTCTTATTTAAATGACTTAAAAGGCATGAAATAATAACATCAAAGCGTAATAAAATGCTTGTGATGAATTTGTAGCAAATTTGAGTACTCAATAAAACAAAAGCTTAAATAGCAGATAAACATGTTAGTAGATAAGACGAGAGCAATTTAGTTTTCTTATGAGTGAGGGGTGAGCTATGTTATATTCGGGCAAGATTTAGTATGAAAGGACTGTAGATTCATATGACTAGGGTTTTATTCCGAGTTAAATGATGAATAGTTCAAGTTCAAATAAATAATTTGACTTCAAAACTTTCCAATATTATAATAACCAAACTCTTCTTTTTATAAAAGGTACCTAACAACAAAAATATATTTAAATGCCATAAATTGTGACATCTACTTTCAAGTAAAAGTAAACAATACACTAAATACCATTTCAGAAAGTAGGTAAGAGAACCGACTAATGTTTCTTTATTATTAAAATGTTACCTTGACTCTTTCCGAATTTACTCTAATGGCTTTCCTTTTCCAGATAATCTTCCAGTACAAATATCAAATCTTATTTCAACTACACATTTATAATCCGCTCTCAGTAAAAAACATGACTTTTAGATTATGTATACTTTCCCAGTCTTCTCATTACTTTAATAAAAATGAAAAGATAACTTTTATTAAAGCTGAAAAGACTTAGTGAATATGTCTAAATTTTTATGTAGAGCAGTCTTGACTCTCTTGTGGCACTTTTTCTGAAAAAAATAATTACAAGAAAAACCAGTTTTTATTTTGAATGAGGACTCTTTCTTGTCCTCAAATGAAGCATTATCAACAGCAAAACCTCCCAATTTTTTTTTTATTTTCTGGTTTCCAGCCTCATACAATGGTAATCACCAGCTGAAGAAAGCCAGCTGCCAACTTTCCTACTGACAAGCCTTGCATATGATCAGAGAAGCAATTAGACACAACCCAAACACTTGGTGTTTGTAGCCTGAGGCTTTTGGAAGCTAACAAGCAAGAAAAACAAGACTCTTAGCTTTGCTCCGATTCTCACTAAGCTCATTTATCAGGGAAATCTGAGAACACGCCAGCCGTATGCCTTATTACTATAACTGAGAACCTTCCTGGCTCGAGTTAAGCTGCAATGCAAAGGATAGAACTTACTACAGGGAATGGAAAGAAACCGCTTCTCAGTGGACAACCATAGCACAAAAGCAGTGGCCTCACTTAAGATACAACAGTGGCTGCTGAAGGAAAAATAGATCATCAGGCTTGGTAAATATTCACATTAAGTATATTGTCATAGAACATGCTAGCACAGGCATCTTAATTTTGAGACAATCTTGATTGTAAAACTTCAATGCATTATTACCTCTCAATAAACTATAGTTAATTAATAAATATTATTTATAATTTGAAATAATTTTAAGAACCACATGCAAATTACTAACATAATCACAATCTAGACATTCACTTTACAATACAGCTAAATGAAATTATGAACTGATGAACCCAAATGTCACTCAGTTTATCACAGTTGGTTATCAAATCTCAAAAGCCTGAAATAGAATGTCCCATTTACCAACGTGTACTTTCAGGCTAGAGAGAGGCTCAACAGCCACATGGTATACTTATTTACCTATTATTTTAGTTTAGAAGCAGCCTTTCGTGTATCCCAGGTTGGTCTTCCTGATCCTCCTGATGCATACACTATGTGCTGGTGTTCTCAGGCTGTTTTATCAGTTTCCATATCCGTGCTGGTTCTGTTCAATCTGTTCATGCATGCTACCCACCTTCTCAGCTGGGTTCTTTGAACATCCCGGCCCACAAAAGGTATTAATCATTACCTAGAATGAGAAAGAGGTGCTTCTAATAAGTTAAATAAAATACATACATTGTTATGTAAATTAGCGCCAATTGTAGAGTCAGAATCTAGAAGGTTTGACACTACCTTAAAACCATGTCAATATTTATGCTTGAACATGAAGCAATTTTGTGAAAACTACATGAAAGAAGTAGGTTAGGGCGGGGCCTGTCTTCATTGTAACCTCTGGATAAGAAGGGAAACTGGCCAGGTGGTGATGGTGATGGTGGTGGTGGTGCGTGCTTCAATCCCAGCACTCAGGAAAGCAGAGGCAGGGAAATCTCTGTGAGTTCGAGGCCAGCCTGGTCTACAGCGTGAGATCAGGACAGCCAGAGCGTGTCTTGAAAAACCAAAAGAAGTAGAAGAAGGAGGAGGAGAAGGAAGGGGAAGGGAAACCGGAGTTAATAGGGCATTGACAAGAGTTGATAAATTACATACTGCTGTTTCTTGTTTCATTCACTGGACTTTCCTTCCGTGTGTGTGTGTGTGTGTGTGTGTGTGTGTGTGTGTGTGTGTGTGTGTGTGTGTGTGTGTGTCACGTTTTGTTTTGTTGTTTTTTAATCATGACTCTTGCTTGTGGGATCAAATTAATTCAGTGTTTATGTTGGGGCTGGTCTGCTGGTGGCTGATTAGTAGTGAAATGTTGCCATCTGGCGGACCAACTAGGAATTGCATTTCATTCTTAGCTAACATGCAAACTTGAAAACCACGTATTATTTTTCTGCAGGGAAAAGACACAAGAATATCGTCTACGACACTCGATGCGTGCGGTGCCATCTTTACTACAGCTACGCACCGTGTCGCGCGGCGCTGGACCAGTGCCTTCTTTATCGCCGTGTACACATTCCCAAGCTCTTCCTTCTGCCCTCCCGACTCTACCCACCTCACTCCTGTGATTATCACCCCGCTGTCTTGCAGATCAGCGCCTTTAGGCTCTGTGTGTGCTGAGTCATGAGACGCTCATCTTCATATGCCTGAATTATGCTATCTCATGACTTCCAGGCTCACTCGTGTTGTCACACAGACAAGACTTCTTTCTTTTTAAGGCCCAGTGCTTTCCCACTCTCTAATGGACGCACACACGAACACACACACACACACACACACACACACACATATATATATACATATATATGTATATATATATATAGAGAGAGAGAGAGAGTTGCTGTAGTATATTATGACAGATCTCTTTTGATGCCTATGCTGCTGCTCATAATACTGTACTCATTATGTTCCCACGGATGGCCCATTCCTAACTTGAGTTTCATTCTTAAGACCATGTAGTCAAATTGCTGTTTAAATATACACATCGTGCACACTTACATGCATATACGCACCCTGGGTTGTTTACAGAATGACTAACAAGTGCTCTGTTGAGAATGAATGACTCTGACTTTTCCACTGCCTGTTGAGATTCTGTTTGAAACTGACTATCATATCAAAGTTTTTGAGATGTTGTCTTTGAGAGAATTCAAGACCTTCAGCTCAGTACTGTGCTGCTGTTGCATGTATCCTGGAGCTTTGGTGTCACCTTTTAGTGCTGACTCATTCATCCGCATTTTTACAGGCACACACCAAACCTCAGTTATCAAACACCTTCCCTAGATTAGGGCCCTTTAGGGAGTGAGGAACTTCTTCTAAATCTTTTGCAAGTGGTTATGACTTCATTTTAACTTCTGTGCTTCGTGATAGTCAGAGTAAATGGTTGCCTGTTTCCTTAGAGATTTCTCGACACTGTAGGACAGTGTGCATTAGAAACATGCCTTTCTTGCTGAAGCGCAACCTCGAGATTTAGATACAGGCAGATTCATCAGCTGTGAACGCTACTATGAATAAAGAAATAATAGGTTGAAATACTGCTCTCTTCCTGAGTGAAATACACCAAGCACATCATACACACCTTTGGTTAACTTCTAGAAGAAGAAAAAAAAAAAAAACAGCATGTTTGTACACCGTAACTTAGCTGACTGTTTTCCATCGTTCTGCTATTTCTAATTATTATAACTTGTCTGGGTTAGAGGGCCAGAGATGCCCTGTAACATGGACATCTAACATTCTGCTATAGCTTTCTTAATTAGTGACGTGTTTATTATTTCTTTTCTCCCTTTGGAGGAGTAGAGTTTTGTGTGTGTGTATGATTGGCACATGGCAATTGTTGGGGAAAGGTCAAATACACAAAATGATAGTTATAGGTCTTAGCCCAGTGAACAGCTCTACTGAAATAACTATGCCCGGCCCGCTGCCTTGATGCCTTTTGTGACAGAATGTATTCCTTAGTGATACAATTAAGGGCTAAGTCTACAAAGAAGTCTACTTTCTGGGGGTTTTGTTGAGTAACAGCTGTCTAAACTTCCCTATCCCTTTGTGAATTATCCGTAAAGGTATGTATGAAAAAATCAATATCTTCCACTAAAATAAGGCATACTCGATTCAGTACTATAGAAAAAAAGGGAGCTGATTATTTATGTGGTGACCAAGATCTTACAGCAAAGACTAAACACAACAAAGAGCTTCCATATCCTGAGGATCCTATGGGAGTGTGGTATTTGTTAGCTGAGGTTTAGCTCAAAAGAGAAAAGGAAACACGGCAAAGACCCAGCAAAGAGCATATGTAGAATAAAGTGAATAAAATTCTAGGGCAAAAGGCAGTGGTGACAACTGGAAAATGGCCCACTATGAACAGCATGGCTGCATATGCACAGAAGACAAGCTGAGAATACAGGACACCTAGTGGAGTCAGCTACAGACAGAAGACATCTGTAGACTGATGTGACAGTTTCACCCATCGATGCCAGTTGTTCATTTTGGTAAGATTTGCCAATGATGACTGGAATTCAGTACTGTTTTCTGTCATCATGAGCTGCTTTAAAAACCAAAGGCACTAGGTATACTTAGAGTCATTTTTCATATCTGGACATTAAAAGGGAAACATAGAGGATTGCTGTTTTTTTCTCTAATTTATGGAGAAGTTCAATCTCTTTGCAGAAACCATAATTAAATTCCTGGTGGTTTTTTTTTTTATCTGCTTTTGCTAAAAAAAAAATTAAAAGTATTCCTGAATTAAACTACAATAGAATTATTGAGAGAACATAAATTCAATAAATGTGTAAAACAGCATGAAGAATTTTTTTGTTTTTCTGATGTTTCTCATTCCTGTGATATTGGTTGACATGGTATCTTATCAGACAAACCCATCTTAAGAAATATTTGAAATTAGATGTATTTACAGCATTTTCAGGAGAATAGCAAGATGACACTTAGATGACACTAATCAGAAGTAACTCATCATGGGAACCAGGTAGGCGGTCTCTGAAAGATGCTAGAAGAAATATTCAGGTGGTCACAAGAGACACTCAATTCTTAGGGGAAAACAAAATATGCTTAGAAGGACAGCTTGAAATATTTCCAATCCGAGTGGGTTTCAGAATGAGGAAAATATCAGCACACCTCAAATCACATTGAAAAGCATCTTGCAGTACTTAAGGACCAAACTGATTCCCCTTCATCTCCCTGCGTCTGTGAGATCAGATGGTGAGCTGTGCAGTGGGGCTTAGAAACCTGCTCTGGGAAGAGAGACAGGACTTTCTGAGACTACAGACTCAAGATGAAAGACGATGAATCATTACCATCTGGGTTTCAGATCTCAGAGAAAATGGGGAGCACTTTTCTGTGATTTCATCTAAAATACAACTTTTGACTCAAGTTTTTCTTTATGACTAGTTGGAGGAGCTTTCCTTCCTGGCAGTGTCTGAGTGCTAGCAACAGCCCCTTCTCATACTCTCCAAAGGATCTTTCTCAGGCCCCGGGCGGCATCTCATTTTCTGTCATAATTAGTGGTTCTCCATAGATGTCTATAGTTCTCTCTTGGTGACACTATCTTTCCATATGGATTCCTGTGACAGTGTTTTAGTTTTTCTCAGCTGTGTTCTTCGTCTTGGGTAAGTGTCCCTGACCTTCACTGCAGTCGACTGGATAACTGCCGAGTTCACCTTGAGTACGTGTACAGGTCGGATTCTTCCTGTTTTCCTGTTTGATGCCCAGTGATTTCTGTACTGTCTTTCAGTATCTCATATATACTGTTTTCTCTTCTTGTTATTTGTTCAGATAGGAGAATAGGTATATAGACCTATTGTTCCTTACTGATTAGTAGAGGTGTTTTCTAATTTCCTGTCACGTTCACCCACTTAGTTATTAATTTCCGTAATTTTGGATTTCGCACTTCTCCATGTGTGGTTACTTTTCACCCGTTTCATAGTCAAACTGATCTCGCATTTTTCCAATTTATTTGAATGACATCTTATTTCTTTAAAAATTATAAGAAGAATCGGATGTGTTGTGTGATGTTCACTTCATCTACAAACAACATAAACAAGCTTCTGGACAAGAGCAAAGCCAACATGAACTGATGATCCTGCAGGATCAAATGTGTCGGGCTTGGTTCCACTTGTAACTTTACAAATAAAAGTCATGATTTCAACTCAGCCAAGATTCTAAAATCCATTTAGTCTGAACATCTAATCTCTTTTGATGTTTATCCTGTGGAATCTACCTGCTTCAGTGGCTTTCTGACAAAGTTAAATGGAAAATACCCTGTTCATATTTTTAAGTCTGATTTCTTTCTTCTCAAAAAGTGCCATTTGACAGTTTCTAGACAATTATTATTTAAAAGCTCATTTTTTGTGCGTCGTTTAAATTTTAACTTAGTTTTATTTATGTGTACGTAGTTGTGCCTGCTTGTCTGAATGTATGAACATTCAGACATTGTGTGTACATGAAACGCCTGTGAAAGACAGAAGAGACTATTGGATCCCCTGGAACTGTTGGTACAGAGGCTTGTGAGCCACCCAGTGAGGCCTCTGACAACGAAGAGTTAACGCTTGGTTAATACTTAAATCCTATTTTTTAAATGCCATTAAAGCTTATCATCATTCAGGAAAAAAAGAAACAAACCATAGTTACATGAAAGAAAGATCCATCAAATGAGACAATACTTTGTCTCTGTGCTTTGAGTCAAAGTCTGTATTCACTGCTGTATCTGGTAAAGAAACAATGCTTTCTCAAGTTTGAGACTCTAGAACGGGGAGTGGAACAGAATCACACCACTCAGAAGAGAGCACCTTCTGAACTTTCCCGTTGCTCTAAGAATCCGTGTCTTCTCTTGGTGCTAACGCTAAACTGCTGTTCTTCTCTGATCTTAACATTCTTAGCATCTGCTCCTATCTAACTGATGTGCTTTGGTTTATCTTCTTTTTTGGTTTTCCTTATAGACTTAACCATGATGGCATTTGAATTTCTATAAATTACTAGGCTCATGAAGGTCTCCTAGGAATTTTTATACTGTTTCTACTTTGTTATAATTAAGTTTCAACTTTTTCTTATGATATTATGATATATCTCTCAGAACTGTAACCTGTAAATCAATAAGCTCTCTCCTCACCCAACTTTCCTTTAAGTCAATGTTTTACCACAGCAACAGAAGAGCAATGTAACACGCAAGCATTATACAGATCATACGTTCTTTGATAACAAAAATCTCTCTTCTAGATGATCTGCTGTATACTAACAATAATGCAACATGTGTTACTTGTTTACCTTTTATTAAAACGTAAGAATATGTTTAAAAATTGTGTGGCATTATTTTCCCTTTGGCTCCCGCCTGTTGAAGTTATAGATAAACATTTGTCTATCTTCTTTCTAAATGTTAATATTTAAGTAGGCCATCATTTCTTAAAACTTAATGTAGAAATGATGTTGAGTACATATGCAGTGGCCATATTATGTTGAAATTTTCCTTTGGTATATTCTATTACTAATTGAATCAGAAAAATATACCTACGATGAAAATTTCCAATGTACCAATATTACCATTTGATACAAATTAATTCATCCAAAATATTAACAGAATGTTTACGTAACATCTGATGAACATAAAGAAAATGTTGCCAGCTTTGTGTCACTATAACGAAACACCTGACACTGGCTGGACCAGCCTGCTGTGATGAAATGGCTGACACTAAGAAATGTTTATTTGACACAAGTTCTACAGATTCAAGCCCAACGTCCAACCAGTTCCATTACTTTGGCCATTTAGAGTGCAGTAGCTGGTGATGACTCACAGCAACTTCAGACAGCCAAGAAGAAGGGAAGAGAGAGCCGGTTGATCAATTATTTTTGCTGTCACACTCCCACTGAGATGGTCCTTTTTTTTTTTTTTAAAGTCAATAGCACCTTCAAATACTACCAAGCTGGGAAGTATGGCCCTATACTGGATCTGTAAGGAAGAAACCAAGGATACCTACAAAACATTTATCAAATAACTTTAAAAAGATGCTGTTTAATTAAATTTGGCTTTAGAAATTTGCTTTAGAGGAATGAAAAACTGTCACCATTACTGAGACCAAGAACCCATGGCAAGATCTTAGGAGAGAACCTACTACTATAATTCTGCTAACTGGACATTGTATTGAACTGACTCCTAGTGACTGACCGTTATATTCATAGATTAGTGCGTACCACCCCTCATCCCAGAAGCTTCTTTTTGTAGTAGATGGCAATTAACAGAGCTCTGTAACCATTCAAGGAGCAGTAAGATGTTGGAATATTCTACCCAAAGTGGAATATTTACATTACATACCCCCTCCCCAAAGCTCGTGAATCTTCATGGAAGGTGAGAGGAAAGATTTAGGAGTCTGATTACAAGGAAACAGTGTTTCAGGACACAGCAGGGCAGACGCCCATATGTTCACACAGCATGCGCAAGACCTGTACTGGCTCACGCCAGAAGAAATCCCAGCATGGAGGGGTCTGCACTAGTGACAACCGTCCAACTCTTACCCAAGAAGCTAGTAATAATTCATAGGTGCAGGAAGGGAGCTAGAGAGTTGGTTTCCTTTAGTTGAGACCACAAATTCAGGAATACATGTGCAGCATAAATTAACCTTGTGTGTGTGTGTGTGCACACGTGTGCGTGTGCGTGTGTGTGTATGGGTGTGTGTTAAAGGAAAGGACCACATAAATCTGGGTGGGTAGGGAATGTGGTGGATGTGTGTGGAGTTGGGAAAGTGAAGATGATTAAAATTCATTGAAATTCTCAAAAGAACTAGTAAAAGAGAAAGAAATGGAGACTTGTGATTCACAATAGACAGTTTAAGGTATATTTTATGTTCTATTATTTGAATCTAACTCTCATATTCGATGTTCTAAGTGCATTTCCTGAAACAGCTGAGTGAAAGGCTTGTTCTTCGCGCATTGCCTGAACACCAAGGTAGGCATATAGGAATCCGACAGTTTGAAGGCGAAATTGCATGCTTCAACATCGCCACGAGATGGCGCCAAACTACATGTATTAGAACTGCCTCAATCACTTGGTTGATTGTGTTAGCGCTAGCACATCTTAACTACAGAGGAGCAAACAAGCTAAAGGTTTGGTAGAAGGAAGAAATTTCACGGCAAAAACTCACTGATATGAAGTTTTTCCTACAAAACTCATGTATTTATCATAGGAACGTCAACCTGTAACAGAAGCGACTGGTGGCATACACTCAGCAAGGAGACCACAATCAAGGACTTCGCAGCGAATTAAATCAAAGCCCACACACAGGAAGGAAAACCGGGTGGCAGGCAGGCATGGATACCCACTAAGGGACGTCTATAAATTGCATGTTATATTTAACTTTACTTTTATATGCATATTTTAATTGTTAAGCTATTTAATGACATATTTTCAATTCTGAAATGTAATTTTTAAAATTTTTATTTTGACGATACTTAGAATCTTTAAAACCACTCCAGAACTGGGACTGGGTAATATCTGATTGAGTTGTTGGCCAAAGGGATCCGACTGATGTACCCAACAACCCAGGCTATTTCCAAGGCAATGGGTTGCTCTCCACAAACTGACAGCAAGGCCCTATCACTGAAGACAACACACACAGCTTATTGAACATTGAGAGGTCAAACATTCATCCCCGTGTTTTAGATCCAGTGTCTTTGTTCTAGGAAGGTAGTATACAGGCTATCAAAAGAAAACATAAACACCAACCCAGCCACAAAACATTTGTCTACAATGTTGTCCAGCCAGCACAATATGCCAGGGTAATGGTGCCACAAAGTTTGCAGGAGTAACCAACCAATGTCTGAGTTTACAAGGCCCACTCCATGAGGTAGAACCCATACCTGACACTGCTTGGGTGACCAAGAACCAAAGACTAGATAGCCCAGAGACCTTGGCTAAAACCAAATATTTAATAGTCTTTGAAAAGTTGTGAAACAATGGCTTCTAATGATATACTAATAGCAGAATCAGTCACAACCAGAGAAGCTTGCTTCCTCTGGCAGCAGATGCAGAGGCTCACAGCCAGACAGTGAGCCAAAGAGAGTTCTTGGAGTACACAGCTTTAAATGTGATGTCTCCATCAAATCCCACACTACCACCACCAGCACATTACCCTGCCAGAATTCAGAGAACCCCTCAGAAGAGGAAGCAGAAAGAATGTGAGAGTCCAAAGGAATGAGGGACACCAGAAGAACAATGCTTTTAATCACCTGAGCAAGGCTTATATGAACTCACAGAAACTGAAGCAGCAAGCACAGGGTCTACACGGGTCTGCACCAGGTCCTCCGTCTAATGTATATGTACCACAGCTTTCAGTTTAGTATTTTTATGGGACTCCTGAGTGTGTGAGCCAGAAGGCCTCTGACTCTCGTGCCTGCTCTTCGGGATTTTCTCCTCCTTGGGTTACCATGCACAGCACCTACATGACGGCTTTTGCTTTATCGTATTATATTCTATCTTGTCATGTTTGCATGCTGCCTCTTAGAAGTCTGTTCTTTTCAAATGAGAAACGGGAAGGAAGTTGGATCCAAATGGAAAGGGGAGTGGGGAGGACCTGGGAGGAGTAGAGCGAGGGCAAGCTGTAATCAGGATAAGCTGTATGCGAAAAGCATCTATTTTCCATACAAGAGGAAAAAGGAAAGTAAAAAGCTTTAGCTACAAAAAAAAGTAAAAAATGAGATAGTGCGTAGGAAAAAATGAAATGAGCAGTGAAGATGAGAATAATCCAGTCTCGATATATTTAAGGTTTCAAGACGTATGGATGGAAAGGTAAAGGGACTCTGGCGCTCAGCTAGTGACCAGCTATGTGTAGTCCTTCTCGCCTCTGTCAGCAGCAGGCAAAATGGAGGACAGCACCTGGATAATCCCCGGAAGATGCCAGAGGGATGCAAAACGAACCCCTAGTATGTGTATGGCAAGATTTGAGCAGAAGCAAGGATGTCTGGACCTGGGACCACACATACACCTGCTGTCTGCCTACACTGTCAATGCAAACCACCTTCTGTTCCTGTAGTTGTTTACGCTGGTCACCATAGAAATACTATTTCCAGCGTTTCCTTCATATGTGAAATCTATTCATCATATGGCCCTCTAAGGACGTCCTTATCTTTCAGTCCCTTCTGCTCCTAAAATATGTCAGCACATACAGAGACGCATGGTGACGTGGGATTCTTCTCCGTGTATATATGCAGTTTAACCCCACGCATTTGGTGAAGATTGTTTTCTCCAATGTGTCTTGTTGACTTCTTCATCAAAAATGGGGTAGCTGTAGGAGTATATGTTTATACGTGTCTCTTCAATCCCGTTTCTTTAACCAATGAGTCTAGTTTTACACCAGGACTATGATGTTTTCATTGCTAAGTCAATGCAGTAGATTTTGAAATCTTGGTAGGTGATATTTCCAAACAGCTTTTTTGTTAAGGAATTCCTTGGGTATCCTGGATCTTTTCTATTTTCATGTTGAATTTAAGAATTTTTTCTTCCATTTCTCTAAAGATTTGTGTAAGGATTTTGAGGGCTACTGCATTGCGTGTATAGATTGCATTTTTCACAAGAGTAATCCAGTTCATGAGAATGGGAGACATTTCCATCCTTAGCTATCTTTTGCAGTTTATCATTTTAGTTTTAAGTTTTTCAGCGTACAAGCCCTTCACTTCTGATTCTATTGATCAAAAGATCCTTTTTTGAGATAATTTTGAATGGTGTGATTTTCTTGATTTTCTTCTTTGCGTGTTGGTCGATTATTTATAGGACTGCTTCTGAGTGTGTGTTGATTTTGTCTTCTGCTTTCAGAATAACTAATAAATGGTAGGAACTTTCTGGTAGAGTGTAGAGTCTTATACATACAGAATCATATCGTTCACAAACAAGTGAGCCTTGACTTCTTTCTCTCCTGTCTGTAGCTCCTTTATCTTCTTCCTCTAAATAAGACATTGTATGAACCAGGTGTAGAAAAGGAAGATATCTTTGTCTTGCTCATGATTGTAGAGCATCTGCTTTGAGTGTAGGAGGATGTCAACTGGGGGTTTACTTCATGTTGTCTTTTGCTCCCTGTATCCATGTTCTCTCAAGGACTTTTGTCATGAATGCACATTGGGTTCTACTCAGAAGAGTCATCTGCATCTAATGCGGTGAGTTTGTGGTTTCTGTTTTTTTAAGTCTATTTATGTGATAGATTGTGTTTATTGATTTACATCTGCTGAAGCATCCCTACGTCACTGGGATGAAGCCAACTTGGTCATGACTGACAATCTTTTATATGTCCTTGAGTTCTGTTTTCAAGCATTTAATTTTCACACCTTTGTTCATCAGAGACATTAGCCTGCAATTTTCTTTTTTTAAACTGCATGCTTGTCTGGTTTTAAAAAAATATATTTCTGTTAGGGAAGTTTATTTTTAGTTACATTTGAAATTGTTTTATGCACTGTTGGGTGAGGGGCTGTCCAGGGCATTTTGTATTGTCTGCAGGTGTTGGATTACTGAGGAAGTTGTTTAGTTGCTTATAATCTACACGTGGTATGAGCAGAACACCTAAGGAGTTCTGAATGAATAAAAACAGCGGAGCTGAAATGCTCAGGGTTCCATTGTCCATACAGTATGGCGCTGGCCAGGATGCTGGTTCCCTCTGCTGAGGTCTGGCAGGGTTTACATACATAAGAATGCCTCCTTGTCTTCTTTGCTGAGACACCACAGTAGGCGTCTTACTACATATTTCTTTTATTTTTGATATTATAATACCATCCTATTATTTTCTCTTTCCATTTCTTCTTTCCAGATTTTGCCATATACCCTTCATTGCTCATTTTCAAATTTCATGGCCTATTTAAAATTTACTTTTAATGGTTTTGGTGTAAGGGTAATACTGGATTTGCGCAAAGAATAAGGAAATGTCCCGCTTCTACTTTGCAGAATGCTTTCCTGAGCATCGATGTTGGTTTTTTGATGATCTGTCTGGTAGACTTCTTCACTGAATTCATCTAGCACTAGGCTTTTTTAAGTTGGGAGATTTTCATTTACTGCTTTTATCTCATTGGGTATTTTTATGGGTATTTTTCAATTCTTTACTTCATTCTAACTTTAGTTGGATATTTCTAGAAATTCATTTATGTCTTTTAAATCTTTGCAGTTTGGAGATATATGTGTGTGTGTGTGTGTGTGTGTGTGTGTGTGTGTGTGTGTGTGTGTGTATTCTTGTGATTCTCTGAATTTCCTCAGTGTCTGTTGTAATGCCTCTCTTTTTGTTTCTAGCTTTATTAATTCGGACCATTTGTTTATATCTTTTGGCTAGATTGGCTGAAAGTTTGTCAATTTTGTTAATCCTTTCTGCCCCCTCTTCTACAATGCTCCCTGAGCCTTAGGTGCAGGAGTATTTTGTAGATGTATTCGTGGAACTTGATTCCTCAACTCTGCATTTTGATCGGTTGTAGTGGCCTTCTTCCGTTGGGAAGAAAAGTTCCCTTGATGAAAGGTGAGGACTACACTTATCTGTGGGTGTGAATCATTATTTAGATTGTTGTTGGAGATTATGCTGGTTTAGTAAAGTGGTGGTTGTGGGTTCCTTTGTAGGTTCCTCTTCAAGAACCATGACTTCACTAGCCCTGAGCATTTGTCTAGGTTTCCAGTATCAGGCATGTTTTCCCTCTGGTTGAATGAGTCTCAAGTTCAATCAGAGAGCTGCTGGTTACCACCAAGGTGTGTGAGGCACCACTGTACCCTCTAGAGTTATTGTGCCATGCTGTGGTTGCAGTTCCTAAGTGACTTCTTTATTTCAAGTTCTATTTAATTTGGACTTTTACGCATGGTTTCAAACTCTTTACTAAATTGTGTTTTGTATCTCGGATTTCTTCACTAATTTATTGAACATTTTTTTGTTTTCACGATCTTCGCTTAATCATTTATTTATATCCTAAGTTCCTTAATCATGCTTAGTATTTCTGTTTGAAATCTTTGTCTTATCTGTCATCTAAGTCATGTTTTTTCCCCAAGAGACATTACGAGAGGAGTAAAACTTTTTGGAGGAGACTTACTTTTTCGTGTGTATCCTTCCTGCGTGTATTTGGGATGGAATCTAGGCATGTGGAGGGGGAGGGGACTGGAACACAGGTACGTGACAAAGTGGTTTGGAGGCAAGTTTTGGGGTTGATTGAAAATGCTGGCGTGGTTCCAGTCCCTGGGTCTGGATATGGGTGGTTCTTGGGTTTGGAGAATTTGGTGTAGTGAGTGGTGTGAGTCTTGCAGCTGAGATTGGTGTTGTTTTCGGGGGGGGGATAGGGGTGGGATAAGTCTAAGCTCTCTGGCTAGGAAGAGGGAAAGGCATTCTGGGAAGAGTAGATGAGGTACCTGTATGGACTTGGTTGCTGTATATTGCAAAGGACACAGAACGGCAACAGTACCTGTGTTCCTTTTGGAGGTCACAGGATAGATCTGTTAGAACAGTGTCATTCAGTACTAGTGATAATATATTTCTTGATCTGAGCAGTCCCATCCTTTGTCAACTTTCCACACGTTGCCTCTTTTCACTAACTGGCTGCTTTGCTTTCAGCTTCTAGTAATAGGGACCTTAAACGTTAGTATTTACATCGTCACTTCCTTAAGTGCATGTATTTTCTCTAACAGTTAAACACACACACACACACACACACACACACACACACACACACACACGAGTACATTGTGAAATTTTGCAATTGAATAACATGTATAAAGATTGGATTGGGATAGTTAGCATATGCATCCACTCAAATATTTTTCGTTTCTATGTGATCAGAATATTCAAAATTCTCTTTCTATCAAGTTTGAAATACACAGTAAATTCTAATTAATTTTAGTCACTGTCCCCAACTCTAGAGCAATAGAGTTTAATTATCCTCTCTAAATGTATATATTAAGTAACATTCCTTTTCTTCCTTGCCTCTTTACCTTTGTCAATCTCTGGTAACTGTTATTTTCCTCTATTTCTACGAGATCGATTTTTCAGTTTCTGCATGCAAAGTGAGAACATGCATACTTTTTATTTCTGTGACTGATATAATGTCCTCCATGTTCTATCAAGTTTCTCCAACTAGCAACATTTCCTACCAAAACTGAATTGTATTTTATTGATCATCCTTCATCTATTCATCCGTCAGTGGATGCCGGGATAATCCCACATATTGCTTGCAGCAAGTAGTGTTACGATCATTTTCGGAGTGCAGATCCCACTTGTCATTATTCCGCTTGCTGTGTAGACACACAGTCAAAGGTAGAATGTTGAATTATGTGGTAGTTCATCTATTTTTAGGTTTTTTTTGAAGTTTGCATACTGTTCAACATCAGCATTCTAACTTACATTCCTACCTCTCTCCCCATATCTTCCACAAACTTTGTTATTTTTTTAATGATGTCTAACTTGCTTTGGGCAATATGATATTTTACTGTGGTTTTGGTTTACATTTTTTGATGATTAGCCATTTAGGGCAACTCCCATTAATGTTCTCCTTTTGTATGTTTTCTTTGGGGAAATGTCACCTTGGATATTTGTCCATTTAAAATTGGAATATTTAGTTCATTCTGCATCCTGTACATTAATCCATTATTATGTAAATAATTTTAAAGTATTTTAATTCGATCAATTGCCTTTACACTCTGGTAGTTGTTTTCTTTGCAAACTGTGTCAACGTTCATTTTATTTTGATACAATATATTTTAATTTTAATTGCCTGTAATTTTTAGGAGACAAAACCATTATAGGCATACCAATATTTTGACATTGTTTTCCTCCACATCCCCTAGTTTTCTCAAGGTTTGAATACTTAACCAGTCTTTAATCCATTTTGAACTGGTTTTTGTGTAAGGTGAGAAATAGAAGTGGAATATAATATTGCATTCATCTTTCCAATACAGTGTATTGAAAAGAATACAGTTTTTCATATATATATATATATATATATATATGTTCTTTGCACAGTTTTTGGAGACTTTGCACTTATCCGAGTAAGTCCTTCTGTTTTTTGTATAGTCTTTCCATCAGCTCATTCATGTTTAACTATTTTGGAATTATACAAAAAATGATTTGCTTCCAGTCTTATAAAGCTGACATCTAATTTTTCTATGGCTCTTCTGAGGTACTGATCTGCATGCATTTGCACTACTAATGTAATGATGATCGCAACATTTCTGTCACAAGCAAAGTTCAAGAGACTGTGAGTGAAGCTCAGTTGTAAGGTCTTGCCTAGAGTTTGCAATATGTAGTGGAATATTTAAACTTATTCTCAAATATTGTATAGCTACATGCGTTTCTGTGCAGTAATATGAACAGCTGCAGGAGCTGCTGCCAGAAGGTCACCTTCCTTAGCTATTAGAATCGGCTTTCTGGGTGTGGATGGCTCCAGCTTTCCCGAATGCAGAACGAGTGCTAGTTTAGAGTACCAGTAATTGTCTACTCAAGACCCTTTAATGAAACAGATTCGTGTTCACATTTACTTTGCCCACTGAGATCTTTGTGTTGAAGGCATCTGATTGTATTATTGCTAATGGAGGAGCCTCCCATGGTCTCCTCCCCCAGCCCAAGCACCAGACAGGGAATACTTTGCCCAAGGTCTTGACTTCATCCATATGGAGTCAAGTAGCTAAAGTTGAAGGTTGTTGTACTGTGGAAGTTCTATTCATTAAGCAATCAAGACCTTTGTACAGGTGGGCTGTGCCTTCCGTCAATAGATTACCTGGAAGCCATGTGCTCTGGGTCAGTCCATCAGAGGCGGACCCTTTGCCGAGGCCATTCAGGCTTGCAGCCCAGAGAATTGTCTCTGTTCTTTATTGAACCCACTGGACCCACTGGAGTTATTACATTTCCATCTACGCAATGTTCTGTTTTCAGGCCCTAACATGCAAAGATTTATTAATGAGAATAACAATATTTTTAAAGTACCAATCTGTTCCAATCTGTTTGTATTTCATCAAAATGTGCTTCTCTTCTGCTTCTGTCCTTCTTCAAATATGAGTCAATTTCTATATTAGCCATAACCTTGCATATTAGTCCATGTTTGTTTAATACCAGTGGATGCATTCTAAATAATTTTGATATGCTCTGTGGTTCTCAAGGGTCCACCTGATGATGGACTTCTTGCTGGTATTGTCTTGAGCTTATGTATTGCATCATATGGCAAAGATGGGAGCAGGATTGTGTCTTTGTATCCTCTTATCTCTCTCTACGTTAGTTTTTAAAATAATGTTTTTATTAATTCTCTGAAAAAAATTTACAGCGTGCTTTGATAGTATTACTCCTCCCACAGAAGCTTGCACTTCACAACAAACCCTGTTTCCTCTATTCATTTTCTTAAGCCCCGTGAAGGTCTATTTATTTTGCCCTAATACTGTTGGATAGTGAGCAATCTGCTCAGGCCTGGTTGACCTACTCAGCATAGCACTCTTTAACTGACTCTTCCTCCCTTGCAGCTACCGACTGATGCCTTCCAAACTTGGAATAGAACTGTGTGCCCACATCCTGTCTACATGCTGGGATTCAGTCAGATCATAGGCATGATGTAAGAACTGTCACGGCCTATACCTACCCAGCCCAGCCCCAAAGCCCAAAACTACCTCCACCGCCCCCTACCCCTTCTGGACACTGCTTCTAAGTTCCAAAGACCAACTCAGGCAGACAGTTCCTGCCCTGGAGCAGACAGAGCAAGCCAGCTTCAGGAGATCAGGTAGGAGTCCTGCTTGCTGACACCAACCCTTCCTGCCAAAAACACACACACACACACACACACACACACACACACACACACACACACACACACCTGCCTAGTCCAGCCCCAAAGTCAAATATCACCTCCATCGATCCTACCCCCACCCCTTCTGGCCACTGGTTCTGAGTCCCAGAGACCAACTGAGGCAGATATCTCCTGTCCTGGTGCAGGCAGAGCAAGCCAGCTCTAGGAGAAGAGCCCAGAGACCAGACTTGAGCACACTGCCCCTGCCCTATCACTGACCACACAAACTAACCAGGGGACCAAGAGACCAGGAGACCAGGAGACCAGGAGACCAGGAGACCAGGCAGGTAAACCCTGCTCTATATCAGGCCACACAAAACACCCAGAAGAACACTCTCCAAGACCCAGTCCCCCAAACCTGAAGAGGACTTCTGGCTAGACTAAAGGCCAAGTCGGTCACCAGAATTCCAGCACCAACCTAGGGCAAAGACCTCCTGCTCAACAAGAAGCCACAAAACACAGAAGACCAGAGAAGGAAAAGAAACCAAGTAATAAAACTCTCATTCACTAAAGACAAACCCCAAGGAATTCAGCACCTAAACCTCCAAACTAAGATGTCTGAACACCAGCTTAAGAACATAACTAACAGCAACCAGGACTATATGTCAACTCCAGAACCCAATTACCCTACTACAACAAGCCCTCAACACTCTGACACAGTTGAAGCACAAGAAAAATATCTTAAAACCAACTTTATGAAGATAATATGGGCCTTTAAAGAAGAAATAAATAAATGCCTCAAAGAAATCAATGAAAAGGCAAACAAATAATGGGAGGAAATGAGTAAGCTCATTAAAGAAATCCAGGAAAATACAAACAATTAGAAGAAATGAATAAGTCTCTTAAAGAAACTCAAAAACAAATAAGCAAACAGTTGAAAGAGATGAACAAAATGGTTCAAGACCTGAAAATGGAAATAGAAGCCATAAACACACACACACACACACACACACAAGCTGAGGGAATTCTGGAAATGAAAAACCTAGAAAGGTGAACAGGAACTACACAGTCAAGCTACAGCAGTAGAATACGAGAGATGGAAGAGATAGTCTCAGGAGTTGAGGATGCTATGGAAGAAATAGACACATCAGCAAAAGAAAACATCAAATCCAAAATTCTACTAACACAAAACATCCAGGAAATCTGGGACACTATGAAAAGACCAAACCTAAGAATAAGGAATAGAAGAAGGAGAAGAATCCCAGCTCAAAAGTCCAGAAAATATTTTCAATAAAATCACTGAAGAAAATTTTCCAAACCCAAAGTAGGTGATTCCTATAAAGGTACAAGAAGCATACAGAACACCAAATAGAATAGACAAGAAAAAATTCCCATGCCACATATCAATCAAAACACTAAACATACAACATAAAGAATACTAAAAGTTGCAAGAGAAAAACAGCAAGTAACATATAAAGGCAAACCAATTAGAATTACACCTGTGTCTGTTAATAAAAACTACATGGTGTTGACATAAAAACAGACATGTTGATCAATGGAACTGAATCGAAGATTCAGACATAAATCCACATACTTTTTGACACCTGATCATTGATAACAAAGCCAGAAATACACACTGGAAAAAAGACAGCATCTTCAACAAATGGTGCTGGTCAAACTGGATGTCTGCATGTAGAAGAATGCAAATAGACCCATATATGTCACCCTGCACAAAACTCAAGTCCAAGTGGATCAAAGACCTCAACATAGAACCAGATACCCTGCACCTGATAGAATTAAAAATAGAGAATAGCCTTGAATGGATTTGTCTTCAGGAGACAACTACCTGCAGAACATCAATAGCTCAGGTACTAAGGTCAACAATTAACAAATGGGACCTTATGAAATCGAGAAGCTTCTGGATGGCAAAAGACATTATCAATAAGACAAAACAGCAGCCTACAGAATGGGAAAAGATTTTCACCAACTCCATTTCTGATAGAGGGCGAACATCCAAAATACATAAAGAACTCAAGAAATTAGACAGCAACCAACCAAATAATTCAATCAAAAATGTTGTACAGATATCTAAGCAAAGAATTCTCAAAAGAGGAATCTCCAATGGCTGCAAAACTCTTAAAGGCACCAGGGAAGTGCAAATCAAAACTACTCTGCGACTCCATCTTACACCTGTCAGAATGGCTAAGACCAATAACACAAATGACAGCTCATGCAGGCGAGGATGTGGAGCAAGGGTAACACTCCTTCATTGCTGGTGGAAGTGCAAACTTGTACAGTCATTATGAAAATCAATAGGACAACTCCTCAGGAAATTGGAACTTGATCTACCTGAAAACCCAGTCATTCCACTCTGAGCATATACGCAAAGGAGGTTCCATCCTACCAGAAGGATGCTTGCTCAACTATGTTCATAGCAGCTTTGTTCATAATAGCCAGAAACTGGAAACAGCCTAGATGCCCCTCAACTAAAGAATGAATAAATAAATTATGGTGCATTTACACAATGGAGTACTACTCAGCTATTTAAAAAAAAAAGTCTGCATTAATTTTGCAGGCAAATAGAAGGAACTAGAAAAAAATCATTCTGAATGAGGTAACCCAGTCCCAGAAAGAAAAACTCGGCATGTACTCTTATAAGTGGTTATTAACTGTTAAGTAAAGGACAAAGGTTCTGCAATCTGCAGACCCAGAGAGACTGAAGGACAATGAGGGGCCTGGTTGTGACTCTGGGATCTCCCTGGTGGGGAGATGGAACAGATGGTGCTAGTGGGCTGGGGGAGAATGGGAATGGGAGGAGGGGAGTCCAGGTATGGGGAGACGGATGGAGGGAGGGAGTATATGGAGGAACAGGCAGAACTGGGGGACGTTGAGGGGGTCTCTGGAGACCAAGGGCAATGAAAACTCACTGGAGCCCTTGAGAGAGACCTTGGTGAGGACTTCTAGCAATTGGATATGAGGAATCTGAACAGGCGGTCTCATGTAGCCAGCAAGGCTCCCAGTGGAGGAACTGAGACACCACCCCAGCCACAAAACCTTCAACCTGAAATCCATCCTCCCTACAGAACCTACTGGGACAACGGAAGGGCAGAAGGCCATGATAAAGTAGAGAACCCATGCCTGATTCTGCAGAGTAGGCCAGGAACTACAGACTGGATAGGCAGGAGATGATTTTTAATGATATGCTGTTCTACTCACAGATCGGTACCTAGTCTAGTCTCCATCAGAGAGGCTTCTGCCAGCAGCCAATGGGAGCAGCACCTGATGCAGAAGCCCAGAGCCAACATCATGCAGAGCTCCATAGAACTCACATAGAGGTGGAGGAAGCACTTGGGGGACCAGAGGGGTCGGGGACATCAGGAGAGCAGGCCCCCAGAGTAAATAGAGCAGTGCTTTTGGTGCCCCCCCAGAGCCTGGAGCAGAAGGCAGGGAACCTGAAGGGTCTTCTAGATATGTTGTGTAGTTGCCTGACTTGGGGTTCTTGCAGAGAGACTGCAGGCTACAGTGTATGTGGGGTTTCTCTGACACTTTTGCTTGCCCTTAGGACCCATCTCCTCCAGCTGGGTTGCTGGTCCACGCTCGAAGTGAAGACTGGCGCCTGGCCTTGTCCCATTTGTCATGCCCTGTTTGAGCAGTGACCCTGTGTGGACTACTCTCTTCTATAGGGAGGGGTGGCGGGGGAGTGGGGGAGGATGGGGAGGTTATATAATGGAGGAGAGGAAGGATTGGGGGAGCTGGGAGGAACGGAGGGAGGGTAGGGGGTATGTTGATATCTATTATACGAAAGAAGAAAAATACTTTTTAAAAAAAGAACTGTCGTGAATTTGGATGTGTAACTGGCTTACTGTGTCCTCAGATACTGTGTTCTCAGTACTCTACCATCTCCGGCTCTTACAACCTTTCCTTCCCGTATTCTGCAATGGCTCCCGAACCTCGGGGTGGAAGTGTAGGATACAAATGGCCATTTTTGGCTTAGAACTATGAAATCTCTTTTTCTCTGCACCTTGACCAATCGTGGTTTCTTTGTAGCTTTCCTATATACTGCCTACACACATAAAATGTGCTGAGGGAAAAGTCCCATTCACAGTATCCTCAGAAATATAATGAATTCTCAGAGTAAATCTAATCAAGGAAGTGAAATACTTGCATAATAAAAACTTCAAGTCATTGAAGAATGAAATTGAAAAATATACCAGAAGTTAGAAGAAAAACTTTCCATAGATTAGTAGGATGGATAGTAAAAATGGCCACCTACTGCAATCCCAATCAAAATCATAAATTCTTTCACAAAACTGGAAAATCATTGTATGTTTTGTACACACACACACGCACACACACACACACACATGGGGGGGGGGTAGCCAAAACAACCCTGAACAATAACAGGACTTCTGGAAGTATTATAATCCATGATTTAAATTATGCTACAGAACCTTAGTAACAAAACAGGATGGTACTGGTATAGAAACAGATACATTGGTCAACGGAGTAGAATTAAGGACCTAATTATTAGTCATGCAACGAGAGCCCCCTGAATTTTGACAGAGGCCAAAATATCATAGTGGACAAAACACACCATTTTAAACAAATAGTTCTGGTCAAACTGGATAGCTAGAAATTAAATCCTTATGTCTCCTTCCACACAAAACTCAATTCCAAGTGGATCATAGAACTCTACATTAGACCTCATACTTTGAATTTGACAGAGAAGAAATTAGAAAAAAAAAAAAAAACTTGAGCTCATAACCTAGAAAAGAGCTCTAAGATAAATAGTTATTAAAACCACAACTGACAAAAATATGGGATAACATGAAATCAAAATCTTCTGTATAGAAAAAAATTGGATACAAACAACAACAAACCCTAAATATCAAGAAAACAAACAACCTAATTTAAAAATGAGATAAGAAACTGAGCAGAGTTCTCAAAAGATGAAATACAAATGGCTGAGAAATATTTTTAAGTGTTCAACACTCTTCACCATCAGTAAAACACAAATCAAGATTAATATGAGACTTCATGTTAACTATGTCAGAATGGCTAAGCCATTTTTAAATGACAGCAAACGCTAGTGTTGGTGTGGGGAGAGGGGAACATTCACGCACTATTGTTGGGAGTCAAAAATGGCACGGCAACTGTGGAAATCGATATGTAGTTTCTTCAGACACTACAAATAGATCTATCACATGGGCCAGATACACTACTCTTGGACATATACCCAAAGGACAGAAATAACTTCTCATCCATGTTTATTGTGGCTTTATTCACAAAATCAAGGAACTGGAATCAACACAGGCATCCACTAACTGATGAATGGATGATGGAAATGTGGTACATTTAAAAAGAGAATAGTATTCAAGTTTTATCAACGACAATATCATTTTCAGGTTAATGGGTGGAACTGAAAACAATAATCTTGAATGAGATAACCCTGAACGACAAACACCACACATTTTCTCTCATATGCAGCTGCTACCTTTGAAGGTTGGGACATTTGTGTTTCATTTAGAAAACCCTTAGAGATCACAAAATTAGTAAGGAGTCAGGCAGCAGAGTTGGGGCTTTCCAGGCGGAGGAGATGCAATCTAGTGATATAAAGGGTAAAGGGAAATAATGTAAATGGGATGTGGGATGGTGTTGGGAAGTTTATTTTTAGTTATGTTTGAAATTGTTTTATGCACTGTTGGGTGAGGGGCTATCTAGGGCATTTTGCATTGTCTGCAGGTGTTGGATTTTTGTGGGGGATGTTTAACTGTTTATGATCTGCACATGGTTTCAGTAGAACCCCTAAGGAGTTCTGAATCAATAAAATACCTGGGCTGAGATGATCAGGGTTCCACTGTCGAGTATGGCATTGGCCATGACAGTGGTTCCCTCTGCTGACATCTGGCAGAGCTTGCATCTACGAAAATGCCTCCAGGTCATCCTTGGTGACCCGCCTAGTGTGGGTACTACTACTGGAGGGGACCGCTGAGTAGAAGAGAGGGTGTGGGAAGGGATGCCTACGTCTAATGAATTTTTTAAAAAGTCATAGGGAAATAAATTTATGTTGTAATAAAGTCACGTGTACTGGATTATAAGAACTGCACATTGATTATCTTATTGTTAGAGGAATTACTAATGATGTTATGTTGTATATTTAAAGTATTATCAAATATGTTATTACATTATATAGTTAAATGGTATCATCAACATTCTGTTCGTTCAACAAAACAGCACTGTGTTTGCAAAGGAACTTTCTACAGGGGTACTTTTTCTGCAGTGAAAATACTGCTCATGTATGGAGACAAAAGCAGTAATTCCATACCTACAATATCATCATATACAAAGGTAATAGGGCTGTTTCTGTGAGTGAATTACTCCACTACTTCAATAGTGCGAAAAATATTGAATTCTAGTACCATAAATTTTACTCCTTGCCCAATTTTATAAAATACTGCCCCCATTAGCAAGGGGAGGGAGGACCGCTGATAATATGCATTAAAAAAAAATTTAAGGAGTACAGCATAAATCTTAATTTCTTATTATTTCTCCCCGTGAAACAGTTCTTACAGGAGGTTAATTCGTGGTTTAGAAAGCTTCCGTGTGATAGTTTAGTGTAGGCACATCTTACTCAAAAGCTAAATCGTAATCATTATTTCCTTGTAGAGTTTATACCATTTGTCTCTGCGTGTGAAATTCAGGCTTAAGTCTAAAGTTTTAAATAAGCAATACACAATGTCAGTTAAAATTGTTATATTTTAAAAAGATTAATAAAAGCAGGATTCTAACTAAATTAACAGTGCCAATAATTCAATTTTGATAACATTTTATATCATAATATTCCACTCTGTGTGTAGCTGAGCACAAATCATAATAAAAAGGCTATATTTTTGCTTTTATCCTTCTCCTGAAACAAATTTCCTAGTTTCAAATAAAAATATATTGAGCTTTGGCATTTATTTCCTCGGTAAGCCCACTGAGAACAACATGATTTCAACTGTGGTAATAAGAAGACACTGGGGCTTGGTACACTGTGTACACTTTTGAGAACGTACATGTTTTTGCTGTCGCTGAAGTATTATCCTTGTCGTAAAGGAATAGATTGCCTGCGTATTGTCACGACCACGAACACGAACTCGTGAGATAATCTGAACAAAACTTCACAGATTAAAAGGGCAAATGGAAATTAGTTGATATCAAGCAGCCATAAAACACACTTAAAATGATCGCGTGAATTCTTCATTCTAAATTACCCTCATAGGTATAGGTAAATGTAGCTACTGCTCCTCACCAAAAAGAAATGCCTCTCTTTACAGCAAGTGGAGACAATCACGTAAGAAACAGTAACTGTACATGATACATAAATCAAAGAATTTGTGTCAAAGCTGCTCGAGCAGATACATAGAGCTCAGGGAAAACTGGGGAAGAGGAGCCGCAAAGATTGAAAGAGACAGAACAGCAGGGAGTCTGCTGTGAAACAGTCTGTCCTAAAATAGGTGCCAAAACAAGACTGAAACAGTCGCAAAACCAATGAAACTGCTAATGTAGAACAGGGAAAAGTTTAATATTTCCCACTCCTGGACAAAGTGCAAGCAACTAATGACTACTGAAGGAAAAATTGCCTTTCCCAGAGATCCTAGAGATGAGCCCCCTTCTTGGTTGCCCAATGCAATGTGGCCAGCCCTAAATCTACACATATACACCATAACAAAACAAGAAAAAAAAACCAGTCATCATTAAGTATTTATATATTTGTGCATATAAATGCACACACATAATAATAATCACAGAGAAAGAGACTACCAAACTGTTAGTTGGGGAGGGGAACAGGGAAGCTGTTGGCAGGAAGGGACCTGGGAAGGACTGGAGCCAGGAAAAGTGGTGTGATTCTAGTTCTATTAAAATTTTATATTAAACAAGAAAAATTCCAGAAACTCTTAACCATTCTTGTTATCTAATTTTATGTACGTGGAAATATTGGACTCTTGGCTTAGTCTTTTAACATTGGCTGTAAATTTTCACTCCCTCTAATGTTAAAGGGTTACTAGCTGAAGTATCTTTAAGAGGGTCTGACATGGGAGAAAATAAAATTAATTTCCAGTCAGTGATGTCTTATGCTAGAAAGCAGTGATCCACTTTTGACTTGTGGAATTCTGGAGATCAACACAACAGGATGGCAATCGTAACGGTGTATAAAAACATCATATTTACCACTAAATAAATAATGACAACCACTGTGGTTAAAAATTAATGTTTTTCCTCAAATAGAGCTCTCAGTCATGTGAAAAAGAAGGGAATATAAAAATCTGTGCATCAAACCCAGAAGGCCTTACTTCCCACCTCAGAAATGAAATCTCATAAAATAATTGTACATGCCTGGTTGTGTCTTAGTAGCAATACCCCTTCATGTGGCAAATGTTTGAAGGCCCAAATTGACTTAATCTTCGTCAAGCTTAATCAAGAAGCCTCTTATTTTTCTGACCTACTGCTCATTAGCCTGAATTCAAGTATATAGATATGGTAATTAATTTATGTTCCTGTTCCTTGGATCATTTTCTCTAAAATTTTTAGTCTGTTTCAATTTATAGGGCATTGTTTGACAGATTAATAAAAGCTCTGTGGACTTAAAAACAAATCAGCATTTGCATCCTTACAAAAGAGGGATTCCGCCCCCCCCCCCCCCCCCCCCCCCCCCCCCCCCCCCCCCCCAGCAACTACCGACTGCTCATCGCTTCTCAGTAAGGGGTGAGACCTCAGTCTGGGTCTACCTCAGGAACGGGGGGGGGGGGGGAGGATCTTTAGCTGCGTTGATTTTACACGGTTCTCACATAGGTTACTTCAGCGGCTGTGCGTTCATGAGTATGATAGCCGTGTCATCTCCAAAGACAGCATTTCGCAGCCTCCCTCCCCCTCCTCGCGCTCCGGCTCTTACACTTCCTGCATCTCTTTCCCAATGTTGAATAAGTCTTGGTTTGGAAGAAGGTGGTCTTTATAGTTGTACTGTTCAGGATTGAGCAACTAGTCTCTTATTCACAACACGTTCACTAGTTATAAACATTTCCATTGACTGCTGCTCATTGACAAAAGAAATTAAGGAAGGAGGTATATAGCTAGAAGCATAAATATTTAGACAGCAAAATGGCACTGTGGCCATTTAGCAAAATAACAATAAAAGTTTCTTCCTTGGGTGTATATCCTCTCCAACCGTGTACGTTTGACCATGATTAAAATACTAGGCATGGAATTCCCTCTTATGGCTCAGGCCTCAGTGAGAGAGTGGTTAGTGACCTCATCACAGTTGTACCACGACTGCACCAGTATGCATCTCTTGCCTGGTATTGCCTGGTATTGCAGCATGGAGGATGCAGTGTCAGGTGGGACCATGGATATATTTTCTTCCCCAGCAGACTTCACAGTACCTTCTGGCATTTAGAAAGCTGGATAGTAGATAGGAACGTCTTTGGTACACTTGGGATTTGATCTTTTTTTCATTTTTCTCCTGAAAAATCACAATCTTTGTGTGGTACTTAATGGGATTGGGTACTTAATTGTGATTTGGGCCGTATGTATGTGCTCTCTGTGGGAGTGATCCTGTCAAATCTTACTCTGAAGGTGGTTCTTTCCATTTCAGCTTTCTTCTTTATGTTTCCAGGATTGAGGTGGCATTTGAAATAGTGTTTTCACCTTTTATGTTTATCTCCTGGGTTTATCCAATACGTTTTACTCCTATCCCGAAGTAGGATATAATTCTGGGGGGCTTTTCTTTCATGTTATTATGTGTCTGGGGAGTATGTCCACAAACCTTCATCTTGCTGAACTGGAGAGAATAACTGCCTCTTCTCCTTGGTATCTTCATAATTAGACCCTCGTAGGACTATTGTAAATGACACAAAGTCGCAATAATCAGGGTATACCATGGATAAAACATACTACTTTTGTGTAATGGAAGGGAGAAAGTACCAAATGATATCAAATATCAAATACTCAAAAAAAATGACCAAAAAGAACATGAGAAAATAATAGTAATAAAATAATAATAAATTAACACAAAATAAACTATGAAATTGTCAATCAAATCAAAATAATGTTCAGACACCAGAAGAAAATAACCATCATCACCTAAGCAAGTGGCATGGAAGAATAGGCACAAAGGACTCTGGGAATACTTGGTACCAATCCAAGTGTCTACTCTGGGGAAAATGGGTCATCTTTGAAACTGTTTGGCACAAAAATTGTCAATGAGAAACACAACTTTCACCTGAAAGGAATTAAAAGCTGTTTATTTTTAAATCAATTATGAGTGGTCATGGCTAAGAAACACAGATTCTGATTGCCCCAAATAATATATCCAAAGGTAGAGTCAATTTCATGGCATTTTTAGAACTCCAGAACAAAAAAAAAAATCATAAAGAAAAATTTAAGTCCATCAACAGAAATAGCATGTAGATAAGTTACAGCAAAGTAAGAAAATCTATGCTATTGGTTTGCAAAGTTATCTAATGATCCTTTTAGCTTTGGGGTTAATGAATGCCAGTGGCAATTCAGTTAATAAATTCAACAATACTAATTGTTCCCTCTAACGTGATTTAGTATTCTCTGCAGGAGAAGTGAAATGATTTTGTCAAATATACCACTGTGAGTTGTACTCTTCACATCTGTTTGTGTTTTCTAAAAAGGACACTCGGTTTCATTAAACATGCTGATTCTTATGCTCTGCTTTCTTGTTCCTTTTCTGTAATTGTAACCCTAGCCCCAACCCTAGTGTCAATCAGCTGTGCTTCAAGAAGAAACCCATGTAGAGAGGTAAGAGGAGAAGGAAGCATCTGCTACTTCTTCTGTAGTGTTCTGCATAGTTTTTTGTCAAGTTAACACAAGCTAGTAATCTGAGAAGAGGGAACCTCACTTGAAAAATTTCTCTACCAGCTTAGCCTGTAGGCAAGCCTGAGGGTCATTTTGCTGATTGGTTGTTGATGTGGGAGGGTCCAGCTTACCATTAGAGTTATCATTCCTGGGTTAGTGGTTCTGGGCTTTATAAGAAAGCAAGCTAAAAAGGCCATGAGAGCAAGTCAGTAAGCAGCATTCATTCATGGCCTCTGCTTCCGTTCACGCCTCCAGGTTCCTATTTGAGTTTCTGTCCTGACTTCACTCAGTGATGTGAACTATTAGCCAAATAAACTCTTTTCTTCCCCAAGTTGCTTTTGTTCATCGTGTCTTATCACAGCAAAAAACCAAAAAAAAAAAAAAAAAAAAAAAAAAAGAAAAAGAAAAAGAAAGAAAGAAAGAAAGAAAGAAAGAAAGAAAGAAAGAAAGAAAGAAAGAAAAACAGAGCTTGCTCCTGAAGGAAGAGGTAGAGAGCTTGGCAGACTAAACACTATTAAATAGCCAATGCTCTTAACTCTAATACAATGGCTAAGGTTTAGGACAAATGTGTTAGTAACAATGACAACATAATCATGGGCTCCATACGTTGGGGAATTCAGCCTCACAGCCCAGATCAAGAAATCTACTCAGCTTTAAATGATGAGGTGTATGTTAGCGGTGTTGTTTTCAAATATTTTTATTATTGTCATTCTTTCTTTGTGGTCTCTCTCTCTCTCTCTCTGTGTGTGTGTGTGTGTGTGTGTACATGCATCCACATGTTTCTGCAGTTATCTGCAGAGGTCAGAAGATGGCTTTGAATTCCCTGGAGCTGAAGGTACAGGCCATTGTGAGCCACCAGACATGGGTGCTGGGAACCAAACTCAGGCCCTCTGGAAGATCAGAAAACACTCTTAACCACTGAGCCATCTCTTCATCCCCATGTTTGTTAGTTTTTAGTTGGCGAAATCAAGGCATTGGTAATTTAGATGCAAGAAAGTGTGGTAATATGTGTAAAGTACTCATTCCATGCAAGGCTCAGTGTTAAGAGCTTTATGTATTTTACAGATCTCATTCTCATAACTAGCATAGACATTGTAGTTGGGCACCTACTTTGACAGCTCACAAAGGATGACAAGGAGGTGTTTTTATACATGGAATCCCTTTCAGACCTCAACAGAGGGAACCCTATCATGGCCAGTGTCATACTCACAGTGGAACCCCGAGCATCTCACTTCAGGTGGTTTTAATCTCTCAGAACTACTTAGGTGTTCTACTGATACCACATGCAGATCATAAGCAATCAAACGTCCCCCACAGGAATCCAGCGCCTGCAGACAATACAAAATGCCAAGGCCTATGCATCCCTTTTTCCAACAGTGCACAAAAACAATTATTTTAAACACAACTAAAAATAAACTTCCACAACACACATAAATATTATTAGTGGCCCTGTAGTATGGCTATGGTGTATGGCTGAAGCTTGCCCAAAGCTGCATAACGGCAAAACAGCAGAACAGAGATTCTGTGCTGATGGTATGGGTCCAGTGCTGCCCTCATGCCATTGTACTTTTCCTTCTCTGTGTAGATGAGGAGGAAATATCCGTTTTCACTCATGCCAGCTTTTCCTCTGGTAGCCAAGCTTGGATGAAATGATGGAGATCTCTACAGAGACCAATACATGCAGACTCATTTGCATGTGGGGTTTAGGATGGAAGGGGAAAAGACATGTGGACAAGGTAGCCCCTTTGCTAGATCCCTATGCCAAAGAGCATGGGAAACTTGGTGAGTGGAAAGCTGGAATGGTTGCAATGCAATCCAAAGCACACCTGGAGTTCTGGCTCCAGACTGGCTCTAATTCAAATGTACCTGATACCAAGGACCTGGCTCTGCCAGGCACATTGTATTTAGGAGTCACGATTCTGGAGTGAATTGGGTGACTTCCTACTTTCCTTTCTGTCGCTATGGTAAAATCCCTTGACAAAAAGCAAGTTGGGGAGAGAAAGGGCTTATTTAGCTCACAATTCTAGGCTGTAGTCCTCCACTGTGGAAAACTCACAGCAGCAGGAGCCTGGGGCAGTTGGTTGGGTCTCATCCGCAGTCAAGAGCAGAGAAATGAATGTGTGCGTGTTCACTTGCTTGTTTGTGCTCAGCTCAGTTTCTCCACCCATATACCTCAGTATCTTCTTGCCTAGGGAATGCTGCTACCCACAATGGGATGGATCTTCCTGTATCAATTAATTTAATTAAAACAGTCCACTATAGGCAATGCTCACAGGCAAACCCAATGTAGTCAATCCTTCATTGAGACTCTTCCCAAGTGATCCTAGGCTCTGTCAAGTTGGTAAAAGTAATTACACATCATGTTGACCTTATTTTACAGGTGAAGAACCCAAAGCCTGGAAAAGTGTGGTTGGCCCAAGACCACACAGTGAAATAGCATGTTATGGATCTCAACTCTCACTCTTGCTCAGGATTCTAAACATTGCTTGCACAATACTGACTGTGGTGGTTTGAATGAGAATGGCTCCTGTAGGCTCATATGTTTGAATAGTTGGCTATCTATTGGTGGGACTATTTGGGAACGATTAGGAGGCGTGGCCTTGTTGGAGGTGGTATGTCCCTCCAATGGATGGGCTTTTTAGGTTTCAAAAGCTCGCACCACTTCCAGTGTCCTCTCTCTGCCTCCCACCTGTGGATAAAATTTAATCTCTCAGCTACTCCATCCCTGCCTGCCTTCTTGCTCCCATGCTCCTTACCATGATGGCCATGGACTCTAACCCTATGGAACTGTAATTCCCAATAAACTCTTCAATAAGTTTCCTTGGTTATGGTGTCTCTTCACAGAAACACAAAAGCAACTAAAACACTGATACACTATCTACCTGCTGACATCCTGGCCCCACCCATGTCAGCTGATTGGTTTGGATGAAATGAGTTGAGGTATCATGCATCTTGCATTTTAACCTGGAAGGTTGTTGGAATGTGCAGCTAACCACAAGAGTGAGTCTCCATTAAGGTATTTTCACCTCCTGTCTCACAGGGCTTAGCCTTCCCCCTTTCTACCTCGCTTGAGCTGCTTCTGAGTGAGACTTGAAGGCAAACTTACTGGACCTTGAGAGTAACATGATAAGCTGAAACTTCCACACACCCTTAATGACAGGAATACCCACTGGCATCTGCCTCTTTTGAGAGAGACTGCAAGGACCTGACTTTTTTTACTGGTTGCCATAGCAATTCTTTGCAATGTCAGCAGAAATACTCCACAATACATACAAGCCAGCAGACAGCCTCCCAAAGTCTTCAGCTCAGAATCCGCCTCAGCCTTGGACTCAGGCATGGTGTCACTGAGTCTTGACTCGGGAATTTTAGAAAAGATGCATGCGCTCTGGGATTCTTGCTCTTCCCTCATCTTTTCTGGGCCAGGAATGAAGTGAATTCCAACCACCTTTCCAGGTGAAGATGCATGGGAGCAGATGGAATTGAAAAGTTCCTGCACTATTCCTGTCTATTGGAATAGACTCCAGATCCTCTTGTTTCTTTACTCCTCCAACTGCTAAAGCAGCATTTACCGCCCAGAACCCTGATCATGTTTGTTCCCAACTTCATTGTTTCCCAAGCCTAGCAATTTGTCTCCTTTTAATCATGTGTGACTTTGTGTGAACACATGCTACCATGTATGTGTTATGGTGTACATGTGGCTACCAGAGGATAACATCAGGTTCTGGTCCATCTTTGCCTCCTACCCTATTTGGGCAGGGTCTCTTTGTTGTTTGCTGCTGCACATAGCAGACTAGCTTCTGGGGGTTCTTTTGCCTCCACCCCTCATCTTCCTATAGAATGGGATTATAGGTGTGCTACAAAACCCAACTTTTTACTTGAGTTCTGAGAATGCAAATTCAGGTCCCCTTACTAGCGAGTACTCTACCCACTGAGTCATTTCCCCCTCCCATAACTCATCTTTAATCATGTGGATCTTAAGCACCACTTCAAGTAGCTAGAAGCTAATACTGAAAAATAAAACTTTATAATCACCTTAAGAATCTTACCAAGGTGGAACGATTCTACCCTTGCTGGCAAGCAGAGACAAGCTATAGCCCAGTAAATACTGAACTGTTCTGAGTCAGGACCCAAGCTCTCACCACAGCTCTGTCAATGCAAACTGTGTATATGAAATGTGAAATACTTGCAAGCTATAAATTTACAGGGGTGGGGGCTTATTTCTAGGATGATTCGTTATTATAAGTGTTCACTCATTTATGTTTTAGACCTATTAAGAGTAGTATATTTGGGTTGTGTTCAAATATAAATATCATTTTCAAACGCTACTACTACCACCATCACCTCGTGGGGTATGATTTCTTATGGAGTGATGAAGGAATGCATACACCTGTTACCATTCGTTTTACGCAGATTCCTGTGCTAAACTGTTCTTTAGCTGTTGCGTGAGATATTCTTTCCTTCCTGAATTCTTCGGGGTCTTGGTTCGAAGCAACAGAAAAGATTGGGTGACTAATGCAAAAAAAAAAAAAAAAAAAAAAAAAAAAAAAAAAAAAAAAAAAAAACATAGCAGAGAAGGAAATTCACAAGGGAAAATGATAGGGTGAGGTGTAGGGGTGGCCAGAAGGATGAACCTTGAGAGAAAGGCAGAAATCAGGAAGTAGCAAGGCTGGCCCCCCATGATCCATGACTACACTGTCCAGTCTCTTTAAGATGCTGCTGCTGTCACCATCGCCATGAGCAGTCTTCTGTCTAATCTTTAGCTTCCTTTTGTCACTTCTTCTGGGGAGGCAAAGTCTTGGAGATGAGCATCAGATAGGTTGAGCTAGTATTTTGCCCCAAGGATTGGGGATCAATGGTAGGTGGAACAAACTGTGGAGAGTTCTGGCCTGGGGAATTGCTAGGCTTTTGCACAGTGAGGATTAACCCTCCCCTTAAGATGTGAAGGTGCAGGGGCTGAAGATAAGGCTTAAGAGCATGTGTTGCTTTTGCAGAGGGCTTGAGCTCAGTTTCTCAGTACCCAGTGGGGTGGCTTACAGTAGCTGATAGGTAACTCCAGCCCCAGGGAATCCCCTACCTCTGGCCTCTGCAGGCACCAATACTCATGTGCAAAAACCCATACACATAATTAAAAATAAGAAAACCTTTAAAAATATACATAAGAAAAATAACAGGCAATTACTAGAAAGCTATCTCTTAGTGCCTATTTTGCTAGTGACAAAGGTTCAGAGACTTAGCATCTTCTGCCTCCCAAGTCCTTGTACATCCTCCAAGACAAAATCCAGTGACTTATGAAATCATATGCTGCTCCTCCAAATTTAAACACCATCTCAGATGAGGTCAGTAGGGGTAAAAGGATTGCCTCTGTTGAGGGTGATTACAGGCCCCTTTCATTATACGAGTTTATGAGTTAATAAATAATGCTAGGTACCGCTGACCTCCAATGCATGATGGGAGAATATCATTAATGCAAAACCCTTGGTGATGTATACTGGCTATCATACATTGAATTTTCAATAAAAAACCATCACACTCTCCTGCATCTAATTGCCACCTTTTCTTATTTATAGTGCAATAAAACATGAATATTTGTGCAGCAATTTGTCTGCCTTCTTATCTAAACCTCTTCCCTACTCCTTGTTTCCTTAAAGATGTAAGATTCTTCAGATTCACCTATCCAGGCAAAAATTCCCCTTCTGTTTTTCCCAGGCATTTTCCCTAAGCATTCCTATTTGGATACCAATAGTGTTTTAAAAAATAACAATAAGCATATGTCTAGATATTACAGGTAGAGCTGGGTATGGTGGTGCATGCCTTTACACACAGCTCTCAAGAGACAGACACAGGTAGATCTCTGTAAGTTTGAGGCCGAGCTGGAGCCACATAGTGAGACCCTGTATCTAAAAATAAACAAAATAGTTCAAGTGAGAGGAATCTTGGGAGAGTTCTGCTCTCCCAAGTTTTGACCCAAAGTTTTGACCTTCTGAGGGAAACTGAGGCATAGAAATAACACAGGAGACAGGGTCCTGCCAAATGCTTCTCAGGCTGTGCTGGTTTGGAGGGTTTCGGTTTCCCTGATCTCCTTTTCCAATCTGGAATTACTCTTAACCTTGTAGTCTTTATTCACGTCTCACAAACTGCCTCCGAAGACAGTCCCGGCATAATAGTGACATACCTCTTGTGTTCTCACTACACACCCCTCTTAGCTTAGAACAAGCTGACATCTTTTGCTCGTGTACTTGTGTGTAACCAACTCCCGCGCTACCTCCACCCTAAGGTAGAAGCCTGGCTACCCTAGCGCTCCTTCTCAAAAGCTCCTCCTAAGGCCCAGGGAGGTCAGGTGACCTTCTCAAAGCTTGCTTTCTGGGATCCTGAACTGCACTATTCGCACTCCCTGAGGGGGACATCTCACTCCCAACCCCCCCACACTGGGATGGAGAAAGAGCGCCTCATTTGGCCACTTGAGGGTAGCAAGAGCACGGCTGGCTTGCCAAGGTGAAGCCTATGAAGCGGGGAGGAGCGATGGGAGGGGAGGTCCTGGGGGCGGGGCCTTGTTGTCCCATCCAATGGGCTCCGCGGACCCCGGAGACCGGGCGGCCCAGCGGAGGCGCTCACGCACGGAGTGTGGCGGAGGCAGAGCGCCCGGGGTGCCGACAGTCCACGCATCCTGTAGCCGGAGGCGCCAGGCCGAAGCGGCCACCATGGCTGGCACGGTAAGCCACGGGAAAGTCGACTTTGGGGGGTTTCTGGCTGTAGGGAGCACCCACCCTGAACCCCGAGCTGCTGGCGTGTCCCCGCGCGGGGCTGTGTCCTCACAGGCTCCCTCTTTGTGTTGGCAGGATGCGGGTGCGCCGTGGGCCCCGAGCGCCACTCTCCCTCCCCAAGCTGCTGCTGCCGCGGGCCCTGGCTCCAGTCCTCAGTCCTGGTGTGGCACCGGAGCCCGGGGCGCGCAAGGCTATGGCTTCTGAGGTTCCCATCCAGGGGAAGAGCTTGCTCCTGCAGCTGAGAACCGCAGCAGGTGCCGGTGCTCTGCACTGGATTCCAGCACCTGCCTGTGTCTGCAGATCCCTCAGGACCTGTTGCCTTGGGACTGGGGCTCAGATGTGTCGTGCAGTCTCTTATTTCCAGCCATCCTGGGGTGCAGAAAGAAACCTCGGAGGGTTTCCCCTGGCCAGGCTAGGAACAGAGACTAACGCTGATAGAGCATCTCGGGTATTTATTCACGATTTAACTTGGCTGAATGCCAGATACTGTGCTTAGCTCTGGTGGCCTAAAGGGAGTCTCAGGAGATCGTGGGGGGCTAACAGGGAACGAAAGGGAGGATGGCAGTGTAGTGTGGTGCAAAGGGCATGAGGTGGATGGATCGTGATGTGGCCAGAAAGGCTAGGAGGTTGCTATTCAGTGCAAACTTGCAGAGACTGAAGAGTTTGCCAGCCCGAAAATTGTGGAGGCCTGGTCAGGAACAGCAAGAATTTCAGGTAGATTCTTTTAGATGCAGACGAAAGAAGTGAAAAAGTCAGAATTTCAGCTAATCAAATAGCAGACTTCACTGTTTGTAGGGCCACAACTTGTGGGTGGGAAATAACCTGCAAGGTGAAGGGCTTGCTGAAGTATGCACAGGACTGAAGATGCCGCCTTACAAGTTTGTCCTGGGCAGAAGGAGGCAGGGAAAGAATTCCAGTCCTTCCCACGGCCACTCTGCCGGCTCTATGGACTTTGGTGGAGGCTGGCATCCACAAGCTGGTAAGTTGTAAAAAGCTGGTTTGGGGAAAACTTGGCTGCAAAGACTCTGACCCCTTAGGGCTGGCTGACTGTCTGGCCAGGAGCCCTGCACTCTGGCTTCTGGGCATGGATTCAGGCAGGGAGATGCTGCCATGTGATGCTTGCTTTGGAACCTGCTTGTCATTGTATATTGTCTTTGGAGGCTGCGACCTCTATCTTGTCATCAGGGATAGCTCTTGGAGGGTTAGAGGACCTGTGCTCTCTTTCTGATCTCTGTGCCCTGCCTGCAGACTTCTGCCTTACCGGGGCTTGCCTTTCTATCTCCCAGGGCCCAGTGGCTGTTGTTGGAGGCAAGGCTATTTAGAGATTGGTATAGCAGCAACAACAAGGGCTCAGAGGAAGGGAAACCAGAAAGCCACTTTATCTCTTTGCCTTGAAGACATTATTGGCCTTGTGAACTAACTCTCCCTGCCCCTCTTTCTTTTGTGTGTGTGTGTGTGTGTGTGTGTGTGTGTGTGTGTGTGTGTGTGTTCAGGACTCTCTGTGTGTTAGGAGACCATTGTGCCTAGTTGGCCTGTGAGTATGTCTGTCAGACGTTGTCTTTATGAGTAAGTTGAATGATGGGAAGACCCAACCCATGGTGGGCAGTGCTCTTCTCTGGGGTCCAGCCCTGGACTGTGTAAGTGTGGAGGAAGTGAGAGGAATAGTAGGCATGCATTTATTCTTTCTCTGCCCTGCCTGTGGCTATAACTAGCTCCCCCAAGCTCCTGCCACCTTGACTTAACTTGACTTAATGGGCTGTAGCCTCAACTTGTGAACTAAAATAATCCCTTCCTCCTTTAAGTTTCTTTGTGATATTTTATCACAGCAACAAGAATGAACACAGAACAGATGCTAAGATTTCTGTGTAGTAGGGCCCTGGATAAGTTGCTTCACGTTCAAGTTACTACATAGGTAGGATGCTAGGACCAGGCATAGGTAGACAGTGGTCCATGATGCAGGAAAAAAAAGGGCATTCAGCCGTCCACTGAGGCTTTTGGAAGCCACACTGACCAGCCTGTGAGGCAGAATGTTTCCAAAGAGGGACACAACTTTAGGTGTTCCTTCAGTTGAATAGTTTCTAAATAGGGACTCGAATGTGAACTGAGGGCAGTCAATACTCCTGGCTGCTGGACAGTGGAAGGTAACAAGTATCTTAGTCTTGGAGGGGTGCCTGAGACTTTCCCCACAGTGTCGATTCACTGTGATGCTGGATGGCTTTGGGAAGAAAATGAGGATGGTTTGGACTGGCCTTATGCGTAAGAGGTCACTTAGAAAGTGCTTGTTTCTCTGGCCTTTGAATTTCTTTACTGCTCCTGAAAGTAAACGTTGAGCTCTGGTTTTTATTACTGCGAGGCACCTCTACTATTAACCCCAATGACTGTGGGCCCCTGTTGAGTGTTTGCTGTGTATGTGTATCTGCTCCTCTTTGTCCCACAGCACACTTTATTCTCAACTTGCTGCTATTTCAGTGCCTCTCAAGCCTGAGCCCCTATTAAGGCAACAGTGACAGCATCTGTCACAGCATGTCACTGTTGCACTTCAGGAAATGCTTTCATCGATGAGTGACTCATCAATTCAACCACGTATTAATCCAATCAGTTTGTTTGGAGAGTCTTCCAAACAGTAGAGGTTGTCCCAGGAAGGGATAGATAGCTCTGTCTGCTAGGGGAGAGAGAGCAATGTGCATTGCATACTTTAACCTTTCAAAATAAAATGTTGGAGGATGAGCCATTGCTTTGTAGAGTCAGAATATGAGAGAGAAAAATGGGCTCTTTGCCTGAGTGATTCCTCGTGTCTTGCAGTTCAATGCAGCCTCCTTGGGAAGACTATCCAGTGTGAGGTGGACATCTGCGTTGGTCTTCCTCACTGTACCACAGGCTCCAGGGAATCAAAAGCTGTTTTATCCCAAAGGTCCAGCAGTGTTTGGCGCATACTGTGTCATTGCATGTATGTGTGGTTGGTTGGGGTATGGAGACTGAACCCAGGGCTTCATCCATGCTAACCACACCCCCTACCACTGAGCTATGGCCCACCAGGGCAGGTCACTGTGTGTGTGTGTGAGGGGGGTGGGATTTATGCTGATACCTGATACTCAGTGATGCTAAGATCAAGAAGCAGAAAAAAACAGCTTGTCTGTGGACTATGAGGTGGAGGAACACAGCCCACTGTAGCTGAAACATAACTCAGGGGTTGCTTTGAGCCACTTTAGATGCATTTGAAGTCGCCTGGCTTTGGAGGTACACTGAGCTCCGATTTTACCCAAAGTGCAGTGAAGTGAGTGAAGGATTTGAACCCAAGTAATAACCTGACATAATGTTATGTACTTGTTGAATTTTTTTTCCCCTTGCCTCTAGGAGGCAAACTCTGTAACAAAGGGGCTGAGTTCTATCATTACATGAGACAATGGTTTAGCTTGTGTTTTTAAAGTATCCCAGCAGGTACAACTAGGGGGGATAATGAAATCTCGGCACGGACGAGGAGTTAGGTGAGTGTGATATGACTGTCTTGTGTAAGCAGAGGGAAAGAGCAGAAAGATTTGAACTGTATTTCGGACATAAGATGGGTAGGATTTGTTGCTACACTGTGTTGGATATGTACAGAAAAGAGAAGGATCAGAGGCAACAGTCAGGTTTATGGTTTAGCATTGGATGGGTAAAGATGTCTGTCACAGGGCGAAGGGATGAATGAAATGTGCCAGATGCACACGATAAACTATTAGTCATAAAACAATCAAAGCTCTAATAATGCATGCTATAGTGTAGATGGGCCTTGTAAGCATTACAAAAATACAAATAAAGAAGGCAGACACAGGGCTGGTGAAGCGCCTGCTCCACAAGCATGAGAAGCTGAGTTCAGCTCTTCTACGCCCATGTAGGCGTAGGTTATAGACATGCACCTATAACCCAGCACTAGGGGCTAGAGATCAGGAGCTTGCGGCTAGCCAGCCTATCGGAAGCCATGAACTCCAAGCTCAGTGAGAGCCTGTCTCAAAAAAATAAGGTGGGGAGTAATAGAGAAAGACATCCCACCATAGACTGCTGGACATATATTCCCGGGTGAGTGTGAAAACATATGCCTGCAAACACACAGAACGTGGGCATAAGAAGCCAGATGCTGCACAGGACAGTCATCCATATTTGTAACCACAGACACAGGAAAGAAAACATTTGTCGCAGGCTGAGGGGAAGCGGGAGTGGGGGCTGACAGCAGAATGGCTGGATGGTGCCCTGTGGAGCAGTGGTAAGGTAGTTGTGTTTACAGTATGAAGGTGCTTATGCCACTTAACCATACACTTTAAAGTGCTCAACTGTGCACTACGTAAAGTTCTCTTCAGTTTTTAGGTGACTGGTACGGACATGTTGACAGTGGGGAGACTGAGGAGAAGCAGGTTGTGAGGGACCGCATTACCCAAACGCATTGTGTATCCGTAAGGAGCATGCGTTTGATGTGGGTCTGGAATCTATCAAGTGAGTCTAAGCTTACTCTAGAGGGCAGTTGTCAGCTCTCATATGTCAATCAAAGGCAGATGAGTTCTGATGACAGAGGATGTGGAGGAAAGCGTGAGATCCTAGGACATTCTTTAATGTGATGCTCATGGCTGCCCTTTAAAGAAGGCACTGTGGTCCTTTTTCAGACAAAGAAACCAAGAATACACCTCCCACCTCAATCAATACGCCCAAGATGGTTAATCATGTGGGTCCTAGCCTTCCAACCCTCTGCCTGTCTCATCCCAGCACGATGATGCCATTTAGAACTCCAACAAATACCTCTCCCACTGGCCCCCATTCTCCCTGTCAGCCATAACTGAGTGTTCACACACAGCAGGCAGGGTTCTGGGCGTATGTGGATGGAAAAGGCGGACACAGCTCTAATCTCATTGAGCTTATCCAGTAAAGGAGCAAGTGCAGCTCCCAGATACAGGGACCTGAGAAGCACACAGTGAGATCGTCTCTCCCAGGTTTGGAGGTAGGAAGGAGCTTCCTAGATGGAGAGTCTGAGATTTGCAGTGGAGCTTCCTAGAGAACATGATGGAGAGACTGAGATCTGCAGTAGAAGCAGATGGAATGGACTTCAGAAAAACAACGATTTCTACAAGGGCTGTCTGACTGCCTCTGAATGCACCTCTCCGAGAACTTACTTTTCTCTTCAGTCCTCAGTTCTTCTCAGGCTCTGGCGTTCCCAGCTCAGCAACTGTATTGATCTTCTCTGTAATCTTGCAGACCATGCAAGACAAGTGCAAGATACAAGTCAAATGGCCTGTTTTAAGTGGGAATTTCATGGTGGTCATAGTGGTGCATGCCTTTAATCCCTGAACTAAAGCTAGAGACAGGTGGATCTCTGTGAGTTCAAGGCCAGCTTGGTCTACATAAGAAGTATAGAACAGCCAAGGCTATATAGTGAGACCTGGTCTTAAAAGAAAAGAAAAGAGAGAAAAGAGAAGGGAAGGGAAGGGAAGGGAAAGGAAGGGAAGGGGAAAGAAGGGAGCCTTCACATATCAAGACAGGGTAAAACAACCTCTCCTTCAAATTGAGCCCAAGCACTTTGACACGTGACTTAGGATTCTCTTTTGTCAGATGCAGGTGACTGACCCCAGCGCCTCATGCAGGGTAGGCTGGTAGAGCATTCGTGCTAGGTAGGTAGGTATAGCTACCATGGAGCCCATCTGGAGCCCTCCTTTAACGTCTTCTTTTGAGACATGACCTCACTCCATTGCTCAGGTTGGTCTTGAACTTATTCTGTAACTCAAGCTAGCTTTTTAACTTGTGATCCTCCTGCATCAGCCTCCCATGTAGCTGAAATGGCAGGCTAGTGCCAGGAGGCCTGGCTAAACCTTACTTGTGAAAGAAGACCACTAATGTCCGCTGCTCGGGGGAGGACATGAATGAGAAGAGGCAGTAAGTGTCGGGTACGTTGTATTTGCTTAGAAAACAATCTCACTGCATCGAAAGGTTCTGAGTGTGCTGCACTGGGTCCCCTGCTCTGTATGCTATTAAAATAGATAGCCACACACCCTCTAAAGGTTGTAGTATGAATAATTTGAGGTGTAATGCTACAGAGAAGCTCTTTGGAGGAATCAGATAAGAACAAATGTGGGAAACAGTAGTATAAAGCATATCCTCTTCTCTTTGATAAACAGGAAAGGGTTAAGCATCTAGAAATAGGATTTTGCCTTTTAGAAATTATTAGCCAATGAGAGGGCTCACTGGTGATGTAATGCCTGGGGGCTGGCACTCCATTGGTTAAGTGTATTGTTTCTCAGGCTTCACTGAGAAGCAGAGCTGGAACACAGGGGTTAAACACTATTATCCGCGCCCCCCCCCCCAGTCCTCCTCTGCTAAGTGTGAAGATGCCCCAGAGCTCAGCACACTGTTGGCATTTGCTTTCCAATAAACAGCCATTCTTGCCACCCTCCTCCCCTCCCTCCCAAGTAGAGCACATGTTCCAGTAGTACTACAGAGGAGGACCTAGGAGGGGGAAGAGGAGTGGGAGGAGGAGGCAGAGGAGGAGTTGTTCCTTAGATGAAAGAGAGCCCCTTTGCTGGGCTGTAGCCTCTCCTTGCCACCTGGGATGGGCACAGTTTCACATGCCCCGGATGAATTGTTTAACCGCCACCTGCTTCTGAGCATTGTTCAACCTGGAGGGATCCTCAGAGCTGGGAGGTGAGCCCAAGGATCTGGAAGAGGGAGTGGGCCTGGGAGGTAAAGGAAAGAAACAGCCCTAGGCTGGAGGTCAGAGACAAGCTCCACCCAATGGCTGCCACTGCCCTGCAGTGTGACCTCAGAAAGGCAGGTCTCCCTTTCTGGGTCTGTTTGCTGAAGTTCACATGGTTTTGGCAGATGCTGTAGGGGACTATGCTCTGGAGGAACTGGGAACAAACTTGTTCTTGGTGTAGCTTTCTGTCAAACGCTCCCTAAAGGTAAAGGTTTTTGCTTTGGGAATCAAGCCAGGATGGAAACTGGTATGCCTAGGAGCCAGTTATAAATCAGGCCCTTCCTTTGCATTGTCTGTGCTCCCTCCTTAGTGCTCCACCCCAGCAGACTATGGAGTAAGATTTCTCCAGAAATTACTAAATGCTCTCAGAGATTTTTATCTTGTCTGCCAGGAACCTTCAGGTCCCTGAGTTACCAATGTACCTGAACGAATTTTGAACACTCTGCCGCTATTCAGGCTGGGCAGTCAGGATGTGGAGGATGCCTCGAACCCTTTTATATTGTAGATAGCACAGTTGTGATGGTATTCTTATCTCTGCGTAATGGGGTATGGGCTATTGGATTGTTGCAGCAGCCTGAACCCCCTCCCTACTTGTCCTGAAAGGCTTCTGGTTTGCATGTGTATGCTTCAGCGGGTAAACTGAAAAGAGCAGAAGTGGGGATACGGGAGTGTAGCATCTGGGAACTGCTGCTGGCTGAAAACTCCACCTTCTGTCTCATCCACACTTCTAGACATCCTCACCCCCCCAACACACACACACACACACACACACACACACACACACACACACACTATGGCACAATCTCCTGGTATTCCCCCCCCACCCCCTTCCATGCAGAAGTAAAAAGTTCAGCTCCTTTTCAGAATTTAGCCATATAGTAGAGGAGTTCAAATTTTCTTTAGGGAGAATGGAGCCTACAGAGGGTTCTCTCTGTCTTGTGTACACCTTGCTCCCTGCCACCCTAAGTCCTAGGCCAGGCTTTTCTGATGAAGGACTTGCATGTCCTTGAGCTAAGTCACCAGTTTTTTTCTGAGACTCAGTTCCTTTATTTATCACAGAGGTAGGAGGGGGCAAGAGGAACAGATTTTTAAAGACTTTCTAGCTGCAGGTGCTTGTGCTTTAGAGAGGAATGAGCTTCGGAGTAAGTGTGTGGGTTGAGGTTGATGAGTACACAATGTTTGAATAAAGGGGCATGCCGCATATGTCCCCTGGGTGACAGGGGCTTCACAGTAGGTTAATCACTATATTTTCCATCCATTCCTGAGAATGGGTGAATGAACTCCATTGCACAGATGCAGAAAGTCAAGGCTGACAGAAGTGGAGTGACTTGCCCAAGATCATCCACTGTGAATATTAAGGCTGTTATCTGACCTTGTCCAGGTAGATGCCCTGGGGTGGCAGCAGGTTGCAGAGGAAAAGGGGCTAGAGATGACAGCCTTGTCTGCCTTTGCTTCGTTCCTTGTTCTTTGTTCTAGAAACCATGCCCAGACATTGATATAGGTCGGCTCAGTCAGATTATTGTGAGTTGTCTGGTTTTACTGCCTGAAATGGTTGAGGAAGATTACAATACCCTGGATCTGAAGGAAACCTCATGTTCCTCAGACCAGGCCCTTCAACTTATACCTGAGAAAATGCACTTCAGAGGAATTAGGTGACTTGTCCCATGCTCCTTGATTAGTCCATAGATAGTAAGAAATGGGGACCACATTGTCTTGTCTTAGTTACCTCAAGTTGTATTGTGCTTATTAGATGGGGTTTTTATTTCAGTCGAGAAGTTTGAGATGAACTGAATTGAATCATTCTTGCCTTTAGTCTCCTTTGCAGTTTGAAGACTACAGTAGACTCACAGACTGCACAATCTGCACTTGGCATTGTGGCAGGTGTCTGAGGCACAGTGGGCAATGAGCAGCCCATAATGTGAGTCCAGATCATTGTTCTGGAGTAGGCTCAGGACACATGCTGTGTTTCCTGTGGCATCTGCCTCCCAGGTGAGCAATCTTTCCTCACGGGTGGACAGAGACCCTTTCCTTGCATGTGTGGCTGGTATGTACCCCATGTAACTACCTGCTCTTGTCACATGTGCTTTCTGTTCTTTGTCTTTCCAACTCAGCTGCTTATTTCCGGAGTATGACTTCCAATATGTTGAATTAGTTGCTGGCATGGTCTAATGAGGAGGCAAATGTCAATACTTTGTATGACTCAAGATGTATCTCCAGACCTAAAACAAATCAAGTAAACATTAAAAAGCACAGTGCAGACACTTGAGTCTTTTGCTCAGTCGCTATATTGTTAAGAAAGCATCATCCTGATAGCGCTTCAAATATACAAAAGGTTATCATAGAAAAGAAACACTGTCATTATTCTGCAGGGCTGGGGGACACAGCTCACAGGACCAGCTAGAAGTAGAGAGGAGAGCCAGAAGGTAGAGGGGCAGGATGCTGATAGAGGTGTCCAGTGTGGGAGCATCCACCTTGCATGCTCTTACTACTCAAGGGGGGTAGAAATCCTGGCAATGAACAGAACCCTATAGCCTTCAACTTTCCTTTTAGATCTCAGATTTCTTGGTTACTCACCAGTAAAAATAAACAAGGGTATAGCAGGAGCAATCTTATTCTTTAGGTTATAAGGCTGTAGTATGAAATGAAGAGCTGAATAGCCAAAAATACCTTTGAAAAGATTGTAGTCACTAAAAAACATGCCTTACGCATGGCTTTTGTGTATGTTACCTCAAACAGCAATGCCTGTGATAATCAGTGTCCAAGATACTGGCTCAGCCTAAAAGAAGGAGAAAAGCAAAGTCTACATAGGTTTGCCTGGGACTGCATACTCTTTTGTCTTCAAGGTAACTATCGGGTTATGAGCTGGCATGGCTGGGAGTAGGGAGTTCTCAGGTATCCTGCTTATGGAGTTTATATCATTCTTGGTATATAAACTGCTCCAACACCTTCATACTTGCTGGAAGTGTTTCTGACAGTCCTGAATATCAAATGACAGTATCTGGGGAAACCTTCAGCCCGGTACCTGTTACAGAGCATATGCTTAATAAATATTTGTGGGCATCAGCATCTTGCTCTATCAGACTTGACTATGCCAGTCTTTGAGAAGTTTAGAGGAGAACCAGCCACTTGTGTCTAGGTTGGTTCTTCTTTCTTAGAGTTGGCACATTCTGCTTGACTCCATTGACGTTCTCATGAATAAACGTTGCTTCCAAAATGCCAAGTAGTTGAAGGATTGGGGCTGAAGGCTACAAACATGAGTTCAAGTTGCACCAGGTGTTACCTACCTTTGTGTGACATTGTGTTTGTGACTTATACTCCATGTGTTTATTTTCCTTCACTTGTGAAAAATGAGGCTCCTTGGGCTGACTCTGAGATTGCTCACGGAGAACCTGTAGGATACCCAGAATCAGGTGCCAATCCTCCTTAAAAAGATATTGTAGGGAAATCCCTTTTGTTCATGGTGGTAGTGCCTCTGGGTAGCTTTCTCATGGGGAAGTTTCACGTAGTACTGCTCTAAGAAAGCATGAGCACCCGGTCTTGGGCTTTCCTAGACCCTGTTCCTGCTCCAGCAGACTACAGGAAGACGTCAGACTGAATACAGTTTTAAAACACCAAGAGCTGAATTAATTATTCTGGATTGGGGTTTTTCTCCTTGGGAGCCAAATGAGCAGGTGATTTGAAGGATGTTGATACGAAGCTAAAACAAAACATCAGGTTCAGAGCACTGGGAATTTCACGTCTGAATGTCCATCTCTTGAGTTTATTCATTTATCCATTTGACAAATATTTGAGGAGTCCTTACCTGTTATTAGCAGCATTCTAAGTACTGGCTTCTATCAGACAGTCAGCTTAGGTATTTACTCTCATGGGTCATATGTTTCGGTGGACAAGGTAGAAAATATCTATAAATGAGCCATCCTCCCCAGGGGGAGAGCCTGACCCTTTCCCTCTAAATTAGCTGACATATACCGTCCACTGGCACTTTCTGTCCACTGTATAATGTCACACTGGCATAAATCACCTGGGGGATTATATGAAGCCATGCAGAAGCACAGAGAGCTTTCATTTTCAGCTGGAGAAGGTGTGTCTGTGCAGCTGATATTCAGCCTCACAATGAAACTTAGGAGTGGGAGAAACTGGAAATGTTGAGTGAGTCTCAAAGTAAGTAGAGAGGCCAGGGAAGAAAGAGAGATGTCCTTAGAAGGGTCCCTGGAGCCAGATGTGCTAGGAATTGTGGGCTGGGGAAGGGTGATTGGGTTCTGTCCCAAACTAGAAGTTTTAATCGAGGAGGCAACATTGGTTGGCTGACTGACTGACTGGCTTTATATTAATTTCAGTCAGGGTCTCAGTGTGTAGTTCAGGTAATCATCAAACTCACAATTCTCCTGCCTCGGCCTCCAAAGTGCTGGGATTACAGAGATGTGCTGCCTGGCTGATTCACTCTTTAAATTGATTATACATATATATGTATAATATAAACATATATATATATATACACACACACACATACATATACACATACACATATACACATACATATATACATATACATATATACATATACACATACATATATACATATACACATACACATATACGTATACACATACATATATACATATATACATATACACATACACATATACATATACACAAACATATATACATATACACATATACATATATACATACACATACACATATACACATACATATATACACATACATATATACATATACACATACATATACATATATACATACATATACATATACACATACATATATACATATACACATATACACATACACATATACATATACACATACATATACACATATACACATACACATATACATATACACATACATATATACATATACACATACACATATACACATACACATACATATATACATATACATATATACATATACACATACACATATACATATATACAAACATATATACATATACACATACACATACACACATACACATATACATACACATACACATACATATACACATATACATACATATACATATACACATACACATATACATATACACATACATATATACATATTCCTATGGGAAGGTTGACTTTGCTCTGGTGTACTAAGCCATGACTTTAGGGTATGTGTAGATCAGTGCAACTGTTGCTTCCATGATGAGTATACTAAACAGTTTCATCTATAATGACAGCAGCCCTCCTGCCCTCCTGTCCTCCTATATAGTCACCGATGCCCCACCTTTAACACCTGGCAACCATAGATCTGCTCTCCCTCATCATGTTGTGCTTTGTCAAGAATGCAGAGACGTGGCTCAGTCAGTCAATGTGTGCTGTGCAAGCACGTGGACTTGAGTTTGGATTCCTAGGGCCCCACCGCCACCACCACCAAAAAAAAAAAATAAAAAGAAGCAAAAACAGTACATATCTATAACCCCAGCACTAGGCAGGGGTTGGGGGAGACAGAAAGTTCCTGGCCTAGCTGAACTGGTAAGTTCCAGGTTCAGTGAGAGACCGTGTTTCCAAAAACAAAACAAATCAAAATCAAACGTGATTAAAGAAATTAAAGAATGTCAGAGGAAGTCTGACATTAACCTCTGACTTCCACATTTGCAGTCACCTTGCACACCCACGTGCACACTGACACCAACACCTTTACATGCCTGCATCACACGGATGTGAGCACGTGCGTGCAGACACATAGGGAGAATGCTGTGTGTGACTTCTCTTTTCGAGAATGTCACGGAGGTGGAATTTCCTTCAAAATAGTGTTTTAAGGTTTTTGCAGCTTTGGGGGATTACGAATAAAACTGTTATTTGTGTTCAGATTTTTGTGTGGTTTCCCTCTTGTAGGACAAATACCTAGGAGTTGAGTCGTTGCTAGGATGTGCACTAAGGTTGCGTTTAAACTTTTGAGAAATTGTCAGACTGTTTCTCCAGAGTGGACGTGCTGGTGTGTATTTCAGTCAGCAGTGCCTGAGAGCTCCAGGCACGCTCTCTCATTGTCAGCACTTGGCACTGATTCTAATAGCTTAATGGTATCTCCCCATGCTTCAATGTTGAATTTCCACGATTTGCCAGTTATGTTGAATATTATTTTATGTGTATGTTTGTCAACCTTTATATATTATCTTTGGTAAAATACCTGTTCAAATCTGTACCTCTCAGTGTCCTGTTTGTTTTCAATTGTGTTTATTTTTCTTACTTGATATTTATTTTATTTCATTTGTGGGAGGGGTCCCCACAGGAGCTAGAAAAGGACATCTTATCTCCTGTAGCTGGGGTTACAGGTAGTTGTGAGCTGTCTGACATGGGTGATGGGAACTAAACTTGGATTCTCTGGAAGAGCAGCAAATGTTATTAATCTCGGAGCCATCTGTCCAGCTCCACTTTACTGTCTGAGACAAGGTCATTCACTGAAACTGGAGCTAGGGTTACATATGTGTACTGCATTGCCTGACTTCTACGTGGGAGCTGGGGATCTGAACCTGGGTCTTCATGCTTGTGCGGCAAGCACCTTGCAGATTGAGCCCTGGCTTGTGGCACTCATCAGGTCTCTTGGATCCCAGTGTTTTCTTGAACATGTGACCATCAGTTGCTTTCACATCATTTGTGACCACAATGTCTGCCAGAAACAAAGGGCAAGAGATTTCTTTCAGCTCCTAATTTTCAAGGGTTTCAGTCCATCATGGCAGTAGGAACATGTGGAGGAGGGTACGAATCACAGCAATACGGGAAGAAGAGAGCTAGGCCAGAGCCGGGAGTGGCTGTATCCTTCAAAGCCCACCCCCAGTGCCCACTTCCTAAAGGTTACCCAGCCTCCTGAAATAGCAGCACCAGCTGGGAAACAGACATCAAAACATGAGCCTATAGAGATGTGTAATAATTAGGGTTCTCTAGGGGAACAGAACTGATAGAACGAATATATATTAAAAAGAGATGTATTAGGTTGGCTTACATGATATGTGTAGGGAGTCCAACAGTGGCTGTATTCATCCTGGACAGCCTGAGAGCCCCAGAACTCCTCAGCCCATATGGGATTGGACTCAGCAGTGCCATCCTGGTACTGAAGGTCTAGAGGATTTCTGAGGAGAGACATTTTAATCTAGAGAAGCTGGAAATAAAGGGTGGCAGTACTTGAAGCCGCAACAGCAGAGTAGATGAACATTGCAAGCAGGGTAGGTGAACTTGCTAGTGAGATACGAAGACAGTGAACCAAAAAACAAAGCTTTCCCCTCTGACTCCTTTTTATCTGGACTGCCATTAGAAGGTTCTGCCCACATTTACACATTTAGGTCTTCCTGCTTCAAATAACCGGATCAAGATAACCTCTCACAGGTGTCCCCAGCAGCTTGTCTTTTAGTTGATTTCAGATTCAGTCAGGTGGACTATTGAGATTAATCTAACCCCCACTGGGTCATTTCACATTCAAACTGGAGCAATGGGTCTGAAGCAGCTGGAGCAACTCATCAACTTCTTGGTGATTAACACTAACTCACCTTGGTAAAATGCCCCGAGCACAGAATGCCTCTTGTGCCTTCAGAGTCTCATGTGAGAGGGCTTTTGAGAAAGATCCCCTGCTATGACAAAGGAGCGAACTGCATGTGGTATGTGCAGAGGTAGGCAGAACACTGTGCTTGGTACCACTTCCAGCTTCCCCTGAAGTGCTTGACAGATTCAGCATCTCCTTTTCACACGTTGTCCTACCCACTCACTGAAGATGCCAGAGCCATGCTTCACTGTAGCCTAGCTCAGAGCTTCTTACCCACTGCTTGCGAGCCAAGGGTAGCTGGCATGGGATGATCTAACTCTTGCTAAAAGCCCAGGGGTGAACTAGAATCATTATCCCTGTTGTATGATGGGTAAACTAAGACACAGAAAGATTTTTAAGAACTGTCCCACAGTGACAAGACCAAGAAGCAGAAGAGATAGGGTAGTTATTTATCCAGAGAGTTTTGAGTGTGTTGCACTGATAGACCCTGGTGGAGTATCCTCAGAGGATGAGGAGGACCAGGGGAGGGACAGCCATACCCCAGAGAGTAAGTGGTTACTGAGGTTAATCATTGGTTTATGTTATTTGTGAGTTTCCTCATGCAGGGACTATTGAAAAAAATGAAGAGGGTTTGGGGGGTCATAAGTTTTGTTCTCTTTCAATGTTACCTCTAGGCTGAAGCTCTCTATTTTTATTCTTTCTTGTTGAATTAATAACAAAATGGCATATAGCCAGTGAGGTCTGAAAGAGCAACACCAAATGTTATGGCACCACAGTGCCCTTAAGATTGTTTAGTGTGGGGCTCTTTGCCCTTCTGTGAAAAAGTCCCAGGTGTACCATTTTCAAAGATCTAATTCTCCAGACAGGAAACACTCCACTAGCAAAACCCTTTCTAATCAACCATACCAACTTGGCATAAGCCCTGAAAGGCAAATGATGAAATATGGGCACACTTTCTCTCAGTGAGCTCACCAAAGGGCTTTTTTTCTCTTTATGAGGCTTCGAGGGGGTGTTGTAGGCCATGCAGGTAGAAACCAGTATAGCATTCAGCATGCTGCTATATCAGGGCCACCTTGGGGTCTTCAAGACGATTTTATCTGGGGAAAAAAATCACTACACAGCACCCCTTCATAGCACCACGGTTTTACTATCCCCTCTCTCTTAAGATTTTTCTTCTTCCTTCCCACCAATGGTCCCTTTCTGATTTCCTGATTTCTACAAGTCCTCTAGTTTAAACTCACAAAGCTAAAGATTTGATGCTAACAATCACATATGAGCAAGAACATTTAACATTAGCCTTTCTGGGTCTGATCACTTATACTAAGTTAGATCACTTAGTATGATGTTTTCTAGTTTCATTCATTTATCTAATATTTATTATTATTTTGCTAAGTGGACATAGCATCGAATTGCTGTTTAAATTTACAGTTCTATACCTGTAGACTAGAATGACCTCATCAGAGAAGTTTTTTGTACAGAGACAACTGCTCAAAGTGCAAAGAATAAGTGCCTGTGTAGTGCTCAGCCATAAAAGGGACATCACCCCTCTCCCCACTGGTGATAGAGCCCTGCCCCAACACAGTTCACCATGTCTGGATAGCTTTCTGAGCTGGTGTTAAATGGAAAAGTCCCTATATGAGAGGGGCTCCCTCCCTCCCACCTGGCCTTACTTGGAGAGTGCCCCTAATCCTGCCTCCTAATGTTATTTGGGAAAGGACCCTGGCATAGAGCCTCCTGCAAACTCTCTGTGACCCTGGCACAGAGCCTCCTGTGAACTCTAGATGACCCTAAACTTTCCTGCTCTGCCCCATATAATTAATATACCTATAGTATAACCAGTTAGTCACTGATCTGTTGCCTTAAGGAGCCTTTATATACTCTGACTCTGAAACAATAAAATGAGCCATATACACTGACATGGTCTCCCAGGAAGTCTGTTTCCTGTTGGCTCTCAGCCTCTGACTAAGACCTCCAAACCCATGCCTGGTCCTTGACTACACTCTCCTCCCTGAGGCTGAGCTGGTGGGCAATGGCTCGGCTATACCCCCCTGGGAAGGGGGGTCAGAGAACAAAGGAATCATACCCACAATGCTCAGGCACCATTGTAGAAGAGGGAACTGAAAGACTGTAAGAACCAGAGCTCAGGAAGGACCAGAGCTAAGTAGTGTCTTCTGGATGTAACAGATCTGTTGAGTCATGAGCTCACAGTAGCTGCAGTGACCTGAACAAAATGAAGCCAGTCAACATTCTAGCATGAGGGGATGGGGAACTCAGAAGCCTCTCCCCATAACTGAGGAGCGTAGCAGTACATTGCTAATGGATGCGGCTGGCCTGGGCAGTGGAGACCTAGCCTTTGCCTGAGTCCTGCATTCAGCACCCTGCCCCATGCTTGGCCGAGTTGCCCTGCTGAAGCAGCCCATGTAGCAGGAATCGGCTGAAACCCCCTCCCCCCCCATATCCTGAGAGGAGGAGGAAGAAAATAAAATACTAGGCTGTTTCTTATCACCATCAATAACTCTCTGTAGAAGCTGGAATCCATCTCCATCCTTCAAAATGCAATGGAATGTACCACTAACTATGTCTTGGCTCACACTCAGGACATTCTTGGAATCACAGAAAGCCCAGCTAGCTCATGAGACTCTTTATCTCAGGGTCGTGGGTTCAAGCCCCATGTTGGGTACCATTTGTTGCAGTACATTGCTGTGGGCTTTCTACAAAGATGACAAGGAGGCATATTCATGGGTACAAACCCTGCCAGACCTCAGCAGAGGGAACCACCGTCATGGCAAGCACCATCCTGGACAGTGGAACCCCGAATATTTGAGCTCAGGTATTTTTATTCATTCAGAACTCCTCGGGTACAGTTCATAAGCAATCAAACATGCCCCACAGAAATCCAACACCTGCAGACAGTACAAGATACCAAGGCCTGTGCGTCCCTTTTTCCAACAGTGCACAAAAACATTTTAAACAACTAAAAATTAACTTCTGCAACAGAGAAGCTGTCGACAGCTGATAGCTTCTATGGGAGAGAGTCAGTTTTCTTAAAGGGTGTGGCCCCTGGTGATAGATCAGACTCTAGTGGATGGCCCCATACCTATGAGAGCACACTGGATCTGGTGGATTAAAACAAAAAAAGGACACATTGCCAGTAGGCAGAGAGGTAAAGGTGGATCTAGAAGGAGTTAGGGGAAGGAGAGGAGGGTGAATACACATTGTACATGTGTCTGAAATTCTTAATAAATTAATACAAATATTATATTTTTAGAAAGAAAATATTAAATGGAGGTAAAGGAGAGCTGGTGAGAGGAAGCTGAGCCTTCCTTCAGCATTCTTGTCAAGGGCTTTTCTCAGAATGGCTGTTACTGCCGGAGCCCAGAGAACAGCTGCCAAGCCCCATCCACTGAGAAAAGCTCCTGCCTTGCCCACCAGGGATACTGCTGCTACTGGTGGGGAAATCTGATGCCAGGATTCCAAAGCTCTACACACTCTGCCTTGCATGATGACTTGCATGTCATCTGCCCTTAAGTGTCCGTTCCTACTTGGCTAAGGCTCAGCCACTTCAGGGCTGGGGAAGCTGTCTGGGGGAAGGGTGGTGTCTAGAAGCAGTGAGCCCCCAATGAGAGGAGATCCAGCAGAGCACAGAATTGCCCCCCCCCATTCTTTTTTTAACTTAAGATTTTTTTTTCATACAGTATATTCTCATCATGCTTTTAACTTCCATATTATTTTAATCTGTCTCCCCTCCGTATTTCCTACCTTTCATTTACACATTCCCTTATTGCAATATCCATCCATTGGTGGTTTTCCCAGCTCTTTGATTAAGGCTAGAGGTTCCTTCCCTGGCCTCCAGGTGGAGCTGTTTCTAAGAAAGGAAGAAGGAGGAGAAACTGGTAAACTCAGGAATAACTTAGATATTGGGATCCTGTAGCAGTACGCTACAATCTTTACCCTCAATTCAGGGAAGGAGAAAGGAAAGATAGAAAGAAATCTTCACCACTTTTGAAAGAGGCCTTAACATAGACAGAAAGGTAGAAATCTTAACAACCTCTTTTTAGGCTGTCCTAAGTTTGAAGAGAGTTAGCTGACAATGAGTCAGACGAGCGTCTCAGTTCACGGTAAATTCAATCTCTCCAACCTTTGTTCTTTTAGGAGTTATCACACTATGGACAGCAACCCAACCAATGAACCACCAGCCATCACCCACCATGACTCTCAGGGCTTCAGACCTTTTATGCCCTAAGCCAAAAGTTCCCATAAACTCATGTGGCACGCAATCCCAAAGACAAGCTACGGGTGCAAGAACGACTGCACCCAACCAAATTACAGCCACCTGCATCAAGCATTCCTAACCCAACTGGTAAACAACTCTGCCACAGCTGGGGTGGGAACGCAAACTTAATCCAAACGCCAGTTTTTAAAATAACCAAAATAACAAAAAGTTTTCCCAGGTGTTCCTCTACAGGTTCCCAGCGGTCTGGTTGAGTTATAAGGCGGCTCGTGTTCCCTTGGTTAAATTACAAGTCCTTCTGAAAGTTGGCTGCCGCAGGATAAAATCAGGAAGGCAGAACCTTCCCCATCTGGTTGCTAGGAATACATGAGAACCCATGAGAGGAGCTTAGCTAAGCGCTTGTCATGGAGAGAGACAATAAAAATAATTTCAGTAAATGTTATTACTAATATAGTCTGACAAGCTTTATTAGAATTCAAAATAAACAAAGGCAGAGAAATTAAATGCTTTGCTGTGCTTGGCTCTGGCCATTGAGACTAAGAAACAAAGATGTGCATGAGTTCTTCAGGAGGGCCCTTCCTTTGCTGACAGAAAGAAGCTGGTAGGGGGCTGATAGGATGATTTGCCCAGAGAGTGGGGCAGGAAGGGGGTGGAGCCAGACAGTCTCCCTTGGCTAAACCCTAGGGCTATGGCCACGGGGCAAGTAGCTCACCCTTTCTGAGCCTCAGTTTCTGCCATACTTAAAGCAAGGATATTAGTGTAGAGAAGGGAAGAACTGTTAGTCTCTAAGTCATCTTAGGGTCATTGGCTGGGACCCTGTAATTTGGAATAACAAAGGACAGACTATCAAAAGAGAAACCATCTCTGAGACAGGCGGTGGATATGGGCACTTGCTTGTCAATTTCAGTTAGTTCAGCTTGAGACTGTTTTCCTTTATAGTGTGAATGTGACACTCACATTCAATAGGGCGCTTCAGATTTTGAGTGTTTTTCTCTTTTCCAAGCTAGCAATATATACTGTGATCCTATTTCGTGAAGCTGGACTGCCGCAGCCAGTGGTCCAGGCAGTCTTGTGATCACAGAGGAAGCATCCAGGACCTCGCAGTATGCAGCATTGCTGAGCTATGGTGTGCAATAAGTCAGGTGTCTTCTCTGCATTTTCAACTTCAGATATTTTCCACTCACGGTAGAGCAATGGGATGCAAGTACACAGTAAATCACAAGCACTGGAATGTGAACTTGAGCAAATGTGAAGGGTACTGAACCCTAGAGCGTCTTAAAGAGCAGAACCGTTCAGAGAACTGAGGACACAGGAAAAGGACTGATTTTATTAGGCAGCAAATACATGGGAAACAGAAAAAGAAAGGCTAACTAGTGAATGTTTATCAGGTAAATTCCTGTGTCTGTGGGATGAGTGGTAAAGGTTCAAAGTTGTCTCCAGCAATTAACTTATGCACTTCGTGGTGGACAGAGAGATGCAAGGAAATGGGTGTCCTGGTTTTAGGTAAACAGAGTAAGGGTGGAGAGCTGTTCCCTTGATCTTTCTTAGTTAACTTCAGCCCAAATAGTCTTTGTGCCAACGTTGCGTATTCGGTTTCCTCTGCAGCTTTTAGGAATGACAGGTTTGATGCACGAGAGGCTTGGAGCAGGACCTAGCACTGTCGAACCATTAGCTGCTGCTGTTCGCTTTCACTACCACTGTCATCGTTATGAGGAGCCTGTGGTAGTAGCCACGAAGTTTTCCTTAAAATACACACTCACACTCACAAGCCTCACCCAGCCGTCTCTTTTTCAGTATCAGGAAAGCAGCCAGCCTGCACGATGGGAGCATGTTGCTGGAGTTACAGCTGACTCTACCATTCTTGACCCAGTTCCCAGACTTGGACTTTCCAAGGTGAAGGGCAATGCAGAGTGGAGAGGGTGCTGCCGTCTTAGGCAATAGTTGTCCCAGAAGAGGAGATGGGAGGGAGGGAGCTGATCAGGGTGTCTCTGCGGTTGAAAGGCTACATTCTGAGACAGAGGAGAACAGTTCAACCACAAACTCAATGGTACACGATAGTCTGTAAGTTGCTAAGGCCCCTGAGCCTCAGTTTCTTCATCTGTAAATGAGGTCAGTGGTAGTATTGTCCCATGGGACTGGGTGAGGATTAATGGGAAAGTGTTTGTCTTTGGATTAGCCCTTGAGTTCATAGCCAATCACAGGTTAGGTGCTATTTTTTTGGTGATTCAAAGAGAATGTTCCCTGTTGAGAGAGATTAAAATTGCTAGCAAGTATTCATGATATCCTTGTGTGTTTGCTGCGGTAACTTTGGAGGTGTATAAACACGTTGGTTGAGGACTCAGGAGACCTGTGCTCTGGTCTAGCCTGTGCTCCTACTGGGCTATGTGACCTTGGACAAATCAATCCGCCAAGTTTTCTTGCTTTAGTCATTTTTCCGCTGTTGCAGCAGAAAGCCCGGGGCTGGATCATTTGTAAAGAAAAGAGATTTATTTAGCTTACAATAGTGGAGACAGAAAAGTTCAAGATGAGATTGCCACAAAACATGGTGGATGCCATCACGCATCAGAAGTATGCCTGACAGTAGGGTACAAGCACCCAAAGACAAGACAGACACAAAGGCTGAACTGTAACAGCCTGGTCTTTCAATAGCCAAGGACGGGTGAGCTCATTCCGGAAGGACACCATTAATCCATTTGTGAGGGTCCTGTCCCAGTGACCTAAACACCTATTAGACTTTACCTACCAACACTTCCCAGTGAGGAGTTACTTTCTACCACAAGTTTTGGTGGAGGCTGACCATGCTTAAGCCATGGCACTTCCCATCAGGAAGACAGAGCCGTGGAGTAGGAGTGCCACAGTGTGGAGGCTCTGTGCTGCACAGACATCTCCTCCCATGCCCTTCCCCAATTGGACACAGATAGTGTACAGCCTCCCACAGATCTAGAGTCCTCTGACAGACTTCAATCCTGTGTTTATTATGTGTGGGCTCTGTGTGCCAGATCTGGGCAAGGAAGTGGGAATAGAGATCTCAGCTGTTTTTTGCATTGTTGTAGGGAGCAGCGGGTGCTGGAACAGCACCGCAGGGAATGTGATGAGACCAGAGAACTCTGAGAAAGTGGTAACAGCCGTGGGACATGTGTGTCAAGGAGGGAGCTGGGGAAGACATTTCTGGGAGAAATGGCTAGTGCGGAGACCTGAGGGTCGGTGGCAGAGTGGTTAAACACCTCCTCCTAATGGGAAGTGTTTAGGTCATTGAAACATTCGTGTCACTGTGATCAAATGCCTGGCAGAAACAACCGAAGAGAGGAAAGATATGACCCATGGCTTCAGAGCTGTCATCCCATCACCATGGAGAAGGCAGGATGGGAACAGAGCAAGAGAATGAGAAGACCAGGACAAGACGCAGTGCCCTGAGGATGTATTTCCTCACGATGGACGGAAGTCCAGAGCTTCTCAGTGTCATCAGCTGGAGACCAAACATTCAACATGTGATCCAGCGGAGAGCATTTCATTTCACAGTATATAGCATGGAGCATTCTAGGGAATGAGGCTTCCTTTATTGAAACAAAGAAGGCAGTTTGGGTGTGGAAAATGAATGAGGAGAGGGTCCTGGTCACCTTAGCTCCAAAAGCTGTGAAAGGATCCTGAATTCCAAAGCACACTGTGCAGTGGGAGGAGGCATGAAAATGGTTAGGAAGGAATGACTGATAATGGGAGACTTAACAAACTGTCAGCTGGGGAGTCACAAAGGCAAAAGAAGAATTGCCTCTGTCTAATAACTCAGCATGGAGTAGAAAGAAGCAAATGGAATCAGACTGTCTCAGGTTGGTGGTGGCTGTATAGGGGAGGGGAAGGGAAAAGCACGCAGGTCCTCAAATTGCCAGCCTGGGTGACTGAGTCGGGGCATTACTGAGGTGGAGATGGAAAGGAAGGAGTGTGGGAGGACAACAGGAGCTCCGTTCAGACTTGTTCATAGAGATGCTTTTTAGCCATGCTGTGTCTGCTTTCCCAAGTACACTTGCTACCTTCCTCATTAGGCCAGCACCTGGCCTCTGGGAGCATTGCCAATTGGTTATTTGCCCTGCTGTAGGCAAGGGGCTCCTGGCCAGAAACTGAAAGTGTAGGAGGATTGAAGGCCAAGTAGGCACAGTCTGGCTCATCAGGTGTATTCTCTGTGAGGTGCCCCCATCTGTCTGTCTACCTCTCTGTCTAGGTCTTTGTCTTTCCATGTGTCTCTCCCTGCTATGGCTACTTTTCTCTCTCTCTCTCTCTCTCTCTCTCCCTCTCTCCCTCCCTCCCCCTCTTTCTCTCCCCTTTCTTATCTACCAACCTACCTATCTATCCATAGATACAGTTATAAATATATAGATATATCTTCTCTGCGTGTGTTGAGACAGACAAACACATAAAGACAGCTATGTGCCCCCAACACTAAATGTGTGTGTGTGTATGTCCCCTGGCAGAAGCATCATGCAAATTTCCCAGGCAACTAATATTTTCTCATCATTACATTCTTTGCATTAGCAGGGACATTGCAGGCCATATCCCTTTGTCTCTAAGAAGAAGGCTACTTGCCTTCTTACTTAGCAGGCTGGAAGGCTCCTATCTGGTTTCCAGGATGCAGTAGTATGGGCGTCTCATTGACTCTTCTCTGCCTTCTGCTCTCTCCAACTTAACAAGTCCAAGGTTGCATATGCTACCAGACGTGGTGCCTTAGAGCCAAGCTCAGGACCTTTTCCTCAGATTCAAAATGATGCGTGTGTACACAGGACAGCAGAGAGAACAGCTTTAGACCTAATTGCTAACTGGTGAGTAGCACCAGAATCTTCCCAGAGGAGGCAGTGAGCCCAGAGAGCATGAACAGAATAAATTCCTAGAGAAAGTAGGGGAAGCATAGGGAAGGACAGAAGGAAGCTAGAGAAGGGAACAGAGATGTGAGACTACTGTGTGAGGACAGAGTACAGGGATGGGGCCTCTGTGTAAATGGTTAAGCTCGAAGCAGCTCTGTGTAAATGGTCAAGCTCAACTTAAGCACCTGAAAAGCTAGATTCCAAGGGAGTTAGGATGGCAGGGTGTGGCCAAATGCCCATGGACCTTGGCCTCAGGCCTGCCAGGGTCTGAATCCTAAAGTTATGAAGCAGTACGGCTGCTAGATGGTCAAGTCTGTAGTCACCAGAGCTAGGAGGGCTGGGCTTGAGTTGTAGCTCCGCCACGGTGGTCGACATTGTGAGTGGTAATCTCACCTGCTTCACAGTCTCGAATTTGAGTTAATGAATCAGAACATGGCAAGCCGAGTGACCGTGCTGTCTCGGGTCCTTGATCTTTTGTACATCTGTAAAACGGAGGTGATAGCATTTCCTGGCCTGGGTTGCTGGGGACACAAGTTCCATCATTTGGACTATCTCAACGGAACTAGGATCTTAAGCCCAATAAATAGCCAACCCCATTGCTACCATGACCATCATTACGATTACCACCACTATCATCAGTATTATTATACAGTCGTCCCTTTATTAGTTTCTTTTGTTGTTGTTATAAATACCCCAGCAAAAAGCAAGTTAAGGAATAAAGGGTTTATGTTGGCTCACAGTTTGAGTGTACAGTCCATTGTGGCAAAGATGGCAGCAGGAGTAGGAGGTGGCTGGTCACATTGCAACCGCAGTCAGGAAGCAGCAAGAGATCGAGGCTGCTGCTCAGCTCATTTTTCTTTTCATTCAGTCCACGACCACAGCCAGGGAATAGTGCCACCAACATTGAAGGTGGGTCTTCCCACCTCAGCTAACTTGATCTAGAAAGTCTCTTGAAGACATCCCCAGAGAGGCTTGTTTCCAGAAGACTTTATAGCCCATCAAGCTGGCAGGATTTTCTACCATAATCCTCAACATATGAAAGATTTCAAAAGTGATGCTCTCAATGCTGAGCCTAGGCAGCGAAATTCAGTTTCCAGATAACAGTGTTCCTAACAGCGACTTATCCCATAAAAGGCCAGCAGCTCTCCTTCCTCTGGGGATGGCCACTTCCTCTGGGGATGGCCACTTTGGTGGCATCCCATAGATAGCCACTGGGATCCAGGCGGTGGTCTGGAGAAATGTTTCCCAAAATCAGATTTGTAGACTAACTGCAATGGCTCCTTTGTAAAGTGCCATGGTTCATCTTGGTGGTCGACTCAGCTGGGTTTAGAATCACTCAGGAAACACACCTTGAGGTATTCTATGGGGACCGTTCCAGAGAGGATTCACAGAAGAGGGTAGACCTGCCCTACATGAGGACAGCACCACTTGGAGGGCCAGTGTCCTGGACTGAGTGAAGACAGGAAGTGAAGGAGGCACCAGCACGCATCATTCTCCGCTTTCTTGCTGTGGATGCGTTGTGGCCAGCCATGCGATACCCCGCTTCCAAGCTTTCCCCACAAGAGGATTTCAGACACCTTCAGATGATGAAGTCTGGATAAGTCAGAGGCAAACTGGCATGACGGTTGGATAACTTCAAGAACCAACCAGCCCCCGTCCTGGATGTTGCTGCCCAGAGGGCTCTGCAGATTCTTTGTATAAAATAAGTCCTGTGATTATTTAGCAGTTAGCTCGGTCATATTAGCCATGTGTAGTCTTCAGAGGATTTAATAACAGCCTCATTTTATTAAATGTAAATGTTTGCTTCCATGAGCTTAGTTTGGGGCTTGTTTGGTACATGTCTGTATTTCAGACAGGGTGGGGGTGGGGGGGTGACTAGAAACACTTGAAAGAATTTTACTTGGTAGACCCTCTCACAGAGTTTCCCAAACCCTTGGATTGTTCTTCTTCAAGAGGAGGGAACTGGTGCAGAAGGCTACAAATTATAGTTCCAAAACTAAAATCTTCTTTGTTTGGGTGCTCACTGTGTATGCTCCTGGGGACAACATGATACCACTCACAGGAGAAAGGTCTGTGGGGTTTGAACTCATCAAAGAAAGCAGGCACTTTGATAGTGATTGTCTGGAAAGGGCACTATACTCCAAGGCCCCAGACCATTTCTCCAGAAAGATAAGTGTCTCTTAGCTTCAACCCAACACAGTCTGTGGGTTCCCTGCCTACCCCAAGAGACTGTCTGTGAAGCCCAGGCCATGTTGTTCCCAGGTATTTTAAACTTTCTAACCAAAGACTGACTCGAGGGGAAAGGAATTCCCTTTAGTGTTCATTCCCAGGAGGAGCCGAGGATAGAGTGAGGGGCACTGTATGAGTCTGGGCATGTGTACACAGAGGAGAAGCCACTGGAAACTGAAGATGGTTGCTCCAGTATGGCATTTGGCTAGCTGAGGTGTGAGTCGAGTACCTAGAAAGCTTTCTTTAGTATAACAACACATTCAATGTTCGCAGAAAACGGGTGGAGGTAATTGAACTTTGTGCCTGGCGATTTTATATAGACAGATTCACTCAATCCAACAGTGTGCTGACACTGTTCTAAGCGCTTAGGACGTTTCAGGGGACAGGTCACACAGTGGCATCTGATCTTGAGGCGCTTGGATTCTGCCGGCACACGCGGAAAGTATGCAGAGTAAGTTGTAGGCAGATTATCAGTGATGTATCCTAAAGTGTTGAGGAGTCCTGAGTGCCAGATAGTGTTCATCAGAAAGGAGTCTTCTTGTAGAGGGCGGCGTCTGTCTGAATACCTGAAGGAAGTGAGGATTGAGCAGGCATCTGGAGAAACTTCCTGTTGAGGGAACAGCCAGTGTGCAGCAGCTATGCACAGGAAGATCCATCCTGGGATTCATAGTTTTTCCCTGCTGTTTAAGAAGTGAGCCAGGCTTCACATAGTCCTCATCTAAATTACCAGTGTAGGAGGTCCAAGTGTCAGCCTGCGGAGCCCTGTGCGAGTCATTGCAAAGAGGTTTGGGGACTGATAGAACTCTTCTGAGCTCCGGTGGTTACGAGAATGAGTTATAGAACGAGATACCCAGGAAGTCCACCTTACTCCATGTTAACTTAAAAGACAAATACTTTGAAAAGTGCTTTAGCACTGTTTACTCTGATCTACTCAATACCTGCCTAGGTGTTACTAGCTGTTACTAGCTGTTACTAGCTGTGAGCTCATTCTCTTGCAAGTGCCCGCTGCAGTGCCCACTACAGTGCTCTTCCAGCTGCTGTTGGACCTCCTAGTAGTGGCTCAAAAAAGAATCCGTCCTAACAAGGGACACAGGTTGCTCACTGGTGCCAGACACTGTTTCAGACAACTTAATTACATCATTTCATTCTCATAAGAGCCCTATGAGGTAGGTGTTAGTCTGTTGTCTGAACTCTACAAAGAAACTGAAGCATGGGGAGATGAGATAATTTTTCTGAGACCTTGCAGGCAGGAAGTGGCAGAGCCTAACAGCTCAATCTTCAGGCTAACTGAGTCTGTCTGGCTATGTCTGACATCTGAAGTGTTGAGACTATGTGGTCTCTAACTAATGTGTTTGAGAGAATCCTTGTTCTGGGTAAGAACCACCATTGGAGTTAGTGTTTTAGATCTTGCGGACAAAATAGGAGGATACAGTCAGTGCGCATCTGAAACCTATATGGGAAAAGGAGAAGCCAAAACAGGAAGATCATATTTCTGGCCCAAGAGTTGATGGATCCCAGAAGTGAGGACCCAGCTGCAAAAACTCACCTAAGAGTGAGCAAAGAAGCCCCGGGTTCCCAAACACCTGGGCAGAGACCTGCTTTCTTCTCCAGGCTCAGGCCACTGTGGGGTGGCTCTTTCCACTCCACAAAGCTCTTCCCAATTTGATACAAAACCTATATACCTGGGGTTGCTGCTCTCCGGGCTCTCTAACCAGGTCCACCTGCTTCATCCTTTTTAATACACCCCTTTCCCACCTCCATCTATGAGTTTGCAAGGCTGCCAGAGGGGGGAAATTTTTTCCTCCAATCTGATGTGGCCACGCTTGCCCTCTAGTGGCAAGTATGTGGTAATGTCAGTGCTTTTGCACTTTGCAGCCTTTAAATAAAATACTGGTTACTTAAACTCAAGAACTGTTATTTTGTGATAATCAAATTCTGGTGACCAAGCTGGGGTCCAAATAGCTGATGGACAGGTAGCATATACAATGTTTATACACTGGACAAAGGAATGGTCATTGTTCTGGGCAGGGAGAGACAGTGCAGTGTAAGATTTACCGTACCACCTTGAACTGTGTGCAGTTTGGTTAAACCACAAAAATCTGAAACTCTAGGTAAGGGAGGCCAGTCATAAATCCTCCACACTCTGTGTCCCGTACAGCAGCCAAGAAGCCTCGATCATGACTCCCGTTTCTATAACCCTTCTACAGAGCACTGTCACAGTTGTATTACACCAACATTCTTTTTCTTTTCTTCTCTTTTGGTTTGTTCTTCGTTTTTTAAGACAGGGTTTCTTTGTGAAGCCCTGGAAGTCCTGGAACTCACTCTGTAGACCAGGCTGACCTTGAACTCACAGAGATCTACTTGCCTCTAACTCTCAAGCTCTGGCATTAAAGGCGTGCACCACCACCGCTCAGCCAGCCAAACTATTTTCAAGATGGTCTTTTTGATCTGGTGTCTATAATCTGTATCTATTTCTCTAAATGCTTTCTTGTGAAATTGTATTTCCCCCCAGCAGAGTGAGCCTTCTTTCTTTTCCTCAGACGTGCCAACATCTTTCCTGCCTCAGGGCATTTGTACACACATTTCCCCTCATTCTTCGTGTTTCATCTTAAAGACTCTTGACCATACAAAGAGAATCGCCTCTGTTTTTATGGTAGCATGATCTTCTTTATACAAAACTTTAAGTATTTCGCACCCTCCCAAAAGAACTGATTTTAAAATGTAATAAAGCCAGAAGATGAAAAACACACAGAATTAGCAGAATTTCTTCACATCAATGATGAAATACATGAAAATAAAATTATTTGATAATAGCACCAAAATATTTAACAATAAATTTAACCAAAGAAGTCAAAAAATATGAATGATAAAACCAGGAAAACATTAATGGGAATAATATAAATAACTCAATAAATGATAGAGTATCCTATGTTCATGGATTAGAAATGTCAATACCACCATACCATCCAAAGCAGTCTACAAATTCAACGCAATCCCTGTCAAAATCCAAATGTCACCTTTGACCAAAATAGAAATTTTATCAAGCCACAAAAATCTTAAATACACAGAGAAATCCTGAGCAAAAAGAAGAAAACAGATGTCATTGTCTTTTACCCGACTCTAAAATCTATTATAAAGCAATAATAATTTAAAGATATGACATGGGGCTTGAGAGAGGGCCAGTAGTTAAAGAGCACTGGCTACTCTTCCAGAGGACCTGGGTTCAGTTCCTAGCACCCACATGATGGCTCACAACAATCTATAACTACAGTTACTAGGATCTGGTGCTGTCTTCTGGCCCTGTGGGCACCAGACACACGTGTGGTGCACATACACACATGCATGCCTCCATTTTATGTACACTCAAGTACATAAAATGGAAACAAATGTTTTAAAAGTATAGCAACAGTGGAAAAACAGATACATTCATCTGGAATAGAGCAGAGAGCCCAGAAATAAAACTGGACGTCTACTTACGTTTTTCACATACATGTGGAGAAGACATGGTTTCTTCAAAAAAAAAAGTCACTATGGAAATGGCTAACTACAGACAGAAAACTGAAATTGGAGCTTTGTCTCACATCATATATAAAAATCAATTCAATATTGATGAGTCATTGTAAGACTGAAAATGTAAACAATTAGTAAAACGTAAAGAGAAAACAACCAGTTTAGCTTTAGTGAATGATATCTGGGATATGTTCCCCAAATCCAGGCAGCATATAAGCCAGAATTAACAAATGGGATTACATCACATCAGATTGAAAGAAGCAGTTAATATTGTAAGAGACAGTCTGGGGATGAGAGGATTGATTTACAAATATCTATCTGATAAGAGTCTAGTATCCAAAAATGTTTAAGGTCCTAATTCAACAGCAAGAAAATAAATAACCGATTCTAAAAATATATAAAGCACCTGAGTAGACATTTCTCAAAAGAAGACACACAGATGACCAAAATATACGAAGGCAGTGCTCATCATTAGGAAGACACAAACGGGTAAAATGAGACACCTCACATGTGATAAAAAGATTATTATAAGCAATAGGAAAGACAGTGCTGAGGCCAGCAACTTGGCTCAGTGGGTGAAGGGGCTTGCCACTGAGTTTGAGGATGTGAGTTTGATACCTGGATCCACATGATAGAAGGAGAGAACTGACTTCTGCAAGTTGTCCTCTGACATGCACATACACAAATCTAATTTTTTAAAAGATTGTAAAGACCAAGCCGTCAAGAGCATGGAAAGGGGACTTTTGTATACTGTAGATGGAAATGTCAATTAATGTAGTCATTATGGAGAATAGTATTGGGGATCCTCAGGAAATGAGAAATAGAATCACCATTTGGTCCAGCAGTCTCACTTGGGTGCATATCCAAAGAAGTGAAAATCACCATGGCAACCAGCTAGAGATAGTGGCTCTCCTGTGTTCATTTCAGCATTGGTCACAATGACCAAGGTGTGAAATCAATCTGCTGTTGTCGTCAGATGGAATACTATTAGGTCATTACAAAGAGGGAAAATCTGTTGCTTTCAGTAGGGAAGAACCTGGAGGACACTATGTTAAGGCAGGTAAGAGGGTCCAGAAGGGCCTGGACTGCATGGCCTCTTGTGATATAGCTAAGAGTTCAAAGCCCAGAAGTACAACATCCAATCATGGCTATTAGAAGTAGGTGGGTTGAGACTGGGTGATACTAATCAAAGTTGCAACTGGGAAGACTGAGCTTCAGTTGTCCATTGTAAGGACAATGGATGTTAAGTATTAAACAAGAACATGTCTCATACTTTCAGATTGCCCGAAGGTGATTTTAAATGGTTTCACCACCTGAAAAGGTCAGTACCAGGTAGTTTTGTTTGTTTACATGATTTAATCATCCCACAGTGTAAGCATATATTAAAAAGTAACATCATCTGCCAGCTATGATAATGTCATGAAAAGGGTTACTACTTCTCTGCAATGCCACTCCAAGTGCTTTACCAGCATGTAGCTCAAGCCGTAGCTGCTGACTCATGTATTATTGATTGGTCTTTGCCAGACCTAAGTCTTTCTGGTGCCCATAGTAGTAGGGTTACAAGAAAACCCCTGGCCATTTTAGGAGGCATGCCTGGAGGGACACACCTGTAATCCCGATTACTTGGGAAGCTGAGGCTGGGTGTTCAAGAGTTCAAAATCAGCTCGAGATACTTAGTGAAGCTCTGTCTCAAAAAGTAAAAAGAAGACTTGTTACCAGACAAAAAAAGTTATAGGAAGCAGGTCTGATGGTCATGGTTGAATTCCTACCAGTGTGAGGTGGACCAGAGAGCCAAAAAAAGAGACTGTTAAATAAACTACACAGTCTCTTCCACTCAAATAGTTCACAAACTTTTCCATCCAGTAATTTAAAAAGAGGAGCAATTCAATTCCAGTAGTGACCAGTAGCGATGAACCCCTTCATAGATGATAATCACAAACATTGGACAGATATTTAAAAGAAAACACTTTATGTTGCTGGAGAGAAACAAACTGTAGATACACCATGCAAGAGAGTCCACCTTGAGCACCTTGAGGGAAGCGGCCACCCCGCATCTGCCTAAGTGAAAGGGAAGTTTGGCACAGAGAAGCTAGAACTAAAGCAGAGAGCCGTGGTTTAGATGGTTTAGTGAGTAGCTGGGCAGTGTACAAGCTAACAGAGGGGAGAGCAGAATGGTGGGAGGGAGTCAAGAGATGTCTCAGTTCCTCTCAAGAGGATCAGTCAAAGCTTTGCCGAAACTGTACTGCATTCCCATTCCCTCCCTCAGACACTTCTTGTTGATTTCTTTCCTTCCTTCTTGTTGATCAGGGTAGCACTCTTCAGTAGGCCTGCCTGTAAGACACTATGGGGAGAGACGCCTCTCTGGGGAACTTGACTCAAAACAATGGAGAGTATTTTCAAATATATAGTCTTGTCAAGTGCAATAGAGCACCATCAAGATAGATCACATCAAACCGTGAAATTAGTCTCAGGGCCACAGAGGTAGCTTTACCAGTAAGGTTCTTGCCATGTAAACACAAAGACTCGAGTTGGGGTCTCTAGCACCCCGTAAGAATCCAGGCATGGCACTGTGCATTAGTACAGTGAAGAAGTGTGGGTGGACCAGAAAGGGGTGCCGGGGAACTTACCGAGGTGATAGAAACAAGTCAACCCTACCTCACTGTATCATTTAGCAAAATTCAAAGAATTATACCATAAAGACTTTGAATCTTACTCTAAGTAAAATTTACAACAATAAAATATAAAAATATAACAGAAATGAATAGTTCAGTCCCATGGCTTATGTACTCATTGTTCTTGATCTTAAATAAATAGTGAGGTCTCCAAAATTATCCTTGGGTTGGTGAGACGGCTCAGAATCAGCCAGTAAAAGTGCCTCCCGCCAAGCCTGAAAATTTGAATTCAATCTCCAGTCTCACACAGTGGAAGGGGAGAACTGATACCCGCAAATCGTTCTCTGCCTTCCACGGTAGTGCGTGCACACACAAACGCACTCACATGCACGCAGAATCCATCAATAAGTGAGTGCAAGAAAAATTCCCAAAACACTCTGTTTAGAAAATAGTTATTATGGGAGGAGGGTTCCTGTTTCAGTTACCATAAAAATGCCACACACTGTATGGCTTAAATATCGGGAATGTATTTTCTCACAGTCTGGAAGTCTGAAGGCAGGGTGTAGCATGCTGGAGTCTGACCAGGACACTCCCAGCTTGCAGGTGGCCGCCTGTTACTTGTGTCCTTACAGAGTCCAGAGTGTGTCTCCCATAAGAGTTCTTCTCCCATCCTGGAGATCCATAGTCAATACTGACCCAGTTCCACGTATCTCCTAGTTACCAAAGTGTATTCACTGCTGTGATTTATTTAAAAGTTCTAAATTTTGTTACTTTGATATGGCTGTAGTTGTTCTATGCATGTAATTTTGTATTATGATTTATTTTTTCAGTGCTGGGGATCCAGTCGAGGATTTCCTGTATGCTAAGCTTCTCTACCACTGAAGCTATAGCCCCAGCATTTAAAATTTTTATTTGTATATTTATTTATCCATTTAATTTTGAGGCAGGCTCTTGCCAACTCAGCTTGCTTATTCAGGTTGACCTCAGGCTCACTACAGCCAAGGCAGGCCTTGAACTATTTACTGATCCGCCATCTCTACCTCCAGCATAGCTGGAGTTGCTGGCGTGTGCCCAGACTTGATGTATTTAACATTTTAATGTGGGACTTAGGTCTGTTACTCACGATGCTCCATCTGAACACTTTTTGAATGGATAGAAACAATTCAGTGAATGACTGTGTCATCCCGTAGCTGAATACTGAGGGGCTTCCCAGTGTTTTGTCCGTGTCCATAAGACTGTGATAAATCTATTTATGCGTGAGGCTTTTACCTGATACTTAGATTATTTTTTTGGTGTAGAATTCCTGAAAATGGGAATTGTATGCTTTTAAGGCATACTGCCAAATTAGTCTCTAAAAGTGTGTCCAAGATTGCAAAGCTTTGAGCAGTGGGCTGGAAGTGTGCTTTATCTTTTAAAGGGGAGGAGGCTGGTTCCACTAATGTGCTTGCTGGTTTGTTTCTAACAGGTAAACAGAATCCTGTGAAACCTACTTCTGGCGGTAGAGAATCTCTGAGCGCCTCTGACCACAAGCCTCCTGCTTTCTGTAGCTAGCAATCTTCACTTTGAGCCTCACCTAGCGGCTTGCCTGTGGACAGAGGCTTCCCCATCTGTCGCAGCCATGAACTTCCTTCGGAGGCGTCTGTCTGACAGCAGCTTCGTGGCCAACCTGCCCAATGGCTACATGCCAGACCTGCAGCGCCCAGAGAGCTCCAGTAGCTCCCCAGCCTCCCCGGCTATGGAGAGGAGGCACCCCCAGCCCCTGGCTGCCTCTTCCTCTTCACCAGGATCCAGCCTGTTCAGCTCCTTCTCCAGCGCCATCAAACAGACCCCACAGGCCCCCTCAGGGCTGATGGAACCACCAACTCCTGTCACACCCGTGGTTCAGAGACCGAGGATCTTGTTGGTGATTGATGATGCCCACACAGACTGGTAAGCATATTTAGGGACAGAGCCTGGATGGGGCTGTCTCATCTCTTGGGAAGAAAGACTAGCAAAGCAAGTGCTATGACTTAGATGGTTTTTGAAGCTAGCCGGGAGTAGGAGGGATTCACCAAAGAGAAGCTGTATGCCTTGTTTTCCAGGGGCCTTACACCGACCCCATCTGCAAACACCAAGTCCAACAACTCTGAAATAAATGAACGGAGGCCCCAAGTCTGGAAAGTTCCATGTGTACGCTGTAAATATCTTAAAGTGTTTGACATGGGTGCTGTCCCCTCAAGTGCCCTAGAGACACGGCACAGAAAGCACATGACCTTTCTGAACAGAGTTCTTAAGCCTGAAACACACCTGGTAGTGTTTCTTCCCAGGTTACCTTCTACTCTGTCAAAATGAGATTCTTAGGGGAGTACAAGAATCAGCAGAGGCTCATGGTTGTTACCCTAAATTCTTGGGAACAGATTGCCCACCCTTGCTTCCCTTTTTTTCCCATGAGCTTGACCCCTGACACCAAACTGGGCAGGCATGACTAGTTAGTTCTCCAGCTTCCTCCAGACAGTAAATTCTGGAAGCAGAGAGGCCTTACCACTCACTTTAGTAGTCATTCAGCAAATGACCAATCACAGAGCTCCAGGTCAGTATAAGATTCTTTGCAGGATTTGGTGAGGTGCTCATGTGGGGCTGCCTCTGTACCCCAACTTTGTGATCCTGGAAGATGACAAATACTGTAAGTACAGTTGGAAGACAGAGTTTGCAGTTAAGGACTTTGGCCCAAATGTGGAGATATGGAAGCCCTGTATGCAGAGCTGAACCGGTGGGAACCAGAGTGGTTCTGATGGTAGACCTGTGCACAGTGCTGGGGCAAAAGCATGTTTGTATATCTCCCGAGACTGGCGCATTGCCAGCACCTAGTATTCCCAGGGAAGTGAACTCAGGTTGGGAGGCACTGAGCTTTTTAGTGGAAACTGCTTATTTTCCAAGATGCATTTCAGCAGTGTTAAAATATGTTCAGCTGATTTAGATGGCAGGCCTCACCTTTCTGATTGGAAGTGACCTCTTTATTATTATTTCTTTATGCCTGTAACTCAGTGTGTAGCCCAATCTGGATTTAAACTCAGAGGTGAGCTTTCTGCCTCTGCCTCCCAGAGTGCTGGGCTTACATGTGTGAGCCACCACACCCAAACTAGAAATGACCTCATCTTAAGCAGGGTGGCCTAGAAGTTGCCTCAGTCTGATCTAGTCTGAGTTGTCATCTATCTTCTCAGAGGCTTTTATCTCTCAGCCTTGCTTTTGTCTGCTATGTGTTGATGTAAGCTCACCCTGGGTTCTGTACGTGAGGCTTGGTGTCTTCTGTGATTTTGCTTCTAGGCTCTCACCCTGCCTGTCTGCTCAGTAATCAACCGGCTGCAGTATCCTCGAAGCCTCCAGTTTCTATTCAATCCATCTTTTATTTTTGACAAGTGTATATGTGTGTGGTGTATATGCACATGCTTATGTGCGTACTCGTGCATATGGGTGCATGTATGTGCATTAACCGGCACGTTCTGTGTGTAGAGGTCTGAAGTTGATGTCAAGTGTCTCCCTGGACCAGTCCTCACTTTATTTAGAGGCAGGATCTCCCAAAAAACACAGAGCTTACCAATTCTTGCCCCTGGGGATTCCCTCTGCCTCCCAAGAGCAAGGATTGCGGTTAGCCGTCATGCCTGCCAGGCTTTTCCATGGGTCCAGGAATCTGATCTCCAGTCCCCATGCTCGCAAATCAAACACTTTATCCACTGAGCATCTCCACAGCCCCTAACCAGACATTTGACCTTATTTTATGCTGGCTGTCTTACCTCTGCCTCAGCTATGTATCAAGGAAGTTGCTTCCGGTTTGGAAGTGGAGTTTAAAAATGGAGGTAGAGTGCTGTGGTTAGGAACAATATGCCACAGCTCGGCTGAGGCCCTGCCCTACCCCCTAAATCCATTTGCAGCTGGGTAGCTCTTGTGACTCGCAGTACCTAAGGGCAGAACCTACCTCATAAAGCGGTGTTCTGGAAGTAGGTAACATGTAAGTTAATACAAGAGTACCTGACAGCTGCAAAGTGCCATTTAAGTCTATATTCATACGGACTGTGGCCCTCTCTGTATGACATTAATCATGGCATCAGTACCTTCCAGGTTTTCTTGGTTTTTGTCTTTGTGCCCAGCACTGTGCAGAGAGAACAGATTCATCCCGTTGTGCCTGGTATCCTGTTGGTAATGCCTCCCTCTTTAGCCCCTGGGTGACTGACCCAGTTCTTACTGCTCTGTATCTGCCCTTTGGGCATGTGGTGGTACTGTAGCAAGGCACAGTGAGCAAAGCTAGGATCCAACAAGTAGCCCCCAGCCAAGTAGCGTTTAAATGTTGGCTTTGGCTGTCGGTCTTCTTAATCTACAGCACAACCTTTCTGATGCTGCGACCCTTTAATACAGTGCATGTGGTGACCCCCAGCTGTAAAGTCATTTCCATTGCTACTTCGTAACTATAACCTTACTACTGCTATGAATGGTAATGTAAATATCTGATATGCAGATGGTCTCAGGTCTTAAGGACAAGAGTGTTTGGTTTTTGGCATTCTTCTTGCCCTTTGGTAGGGAAAGGAAACTGAGGGCTCATGGGTTCACCTGGGAGTTGGCTCCATAGCTACTGAATGTTTGTGACTGAGAGACTTCCCGCCACAGAGACCCGTCGGCTTCTCCTTTGAACTCCATTCTCAAGTCTTCAGGAACTTTCTAACCTCTCAGTACCTCAGTGACATTCCCAGCTGTCTCCAAATTAATGTTCCCTGGGTGCCTTAGAATCGGTCTTGCTGCTGATGGTGGTGGTGGTAGTGCACGCCTGTAGTCCTTGCCCTCAGGAGGCCAAGGTTGGGAGGATTGTGAGTTCAACTCCAGCCTTGGCTACATAGGGAGAGCGTTTCCAAAGCTAAGTGCATGCAGACACCAGAAGATTCTCAATCCTGCCTGCCTACAGAATTCTCCAAAAGTGCATGTCCATCATTACAAAAAGTAACCAGCAGGTGGCAAACTAACCCCACGGTCCAGCGTATACTAGCAGAGCCAGCTGTCTCCAGGTCAGGCTTCTTCCTGGCTCCCCCTCCTTTGTGTGAAAGTCTCTAAAGGGGAAAGAGATGTGAAAAGAGAAGCCAGCTCCCACAGCCCCTTCCTTCCCTTTTGAGGTGATATCGAAGGGGGCATCAACTGTGTGGTCTGAGAGTGACCCCACTCCCAGCCCCATGGGCACACTGCGTGTCCCCTTCCTGACCCTTCTCAGACTCAGCCCTGCAATTGTGCTCCTTTCCTGGTCCAGGGCCAGTCTGCCTCATGAGGTTTCCTAGCAAGCATAGGGTATTGCGGGAACTCACGTCTCTTCTGGGATTCCAGTTGGCAGATTATTTGAACCTGTAGGCCCCCTCAATTCCACCTGAGAACTGGCCAGGACACTGGGGAAGGACCTTGCATATATTTATTTTTCCCTTAATTTTCTTCCCACCTAGTCTCTTAGTGGCTACACCCTTGGAGAAAATGACATGCTCCCACCCCTTACTGCAACTAATAACAGTCCTCCTCTCTCTAAGATGGAATGTGGGAGGGTCCAATCTTACACAACTATCCACAGCTGCTGTGTGTTCATGGTTACAGTGACTATGTCATATCTGGATGGCGATGTTTCAGGACACTCCTCCCACCCCACCTCCACTCTTAAATTCCTTCTGCCCTCTCTTCTGTGATGTGCCCAAGCCTTGATATGGGGAATGATATAGATGTCCCAATTATGAATGGGTGCTCATTAATGAGTTATTCTCACCACCAGATATTAATCTTCCTATTGATCAACATCCTCTGCAAACAACAAAAGCTTTTCTTCCCTAGGTTGACAGCAGCACTAGTGTGTGGCTGTAAACACAAAGGTTTAGAAGGCCATTTAACAGCCTGTCCCTGGAGAGGAACAGTGGTAGAATGTTCCCCCTACTTGGGCCCATGCACTTCCCAGCCATGGGCAAAAGCCATGATCAGGTTTATAGTGCTTTGCAATTTCTGAGGAGAAATTGAGATCCCACAGCCACCTTTGCTGCAAGGATTCATGGCTGAGCACTCTTAAGATGTGGCTTGTATAGGTGAACCTAGCCAGGGCAGGGGTCTCTAGAGAGCGCCTGACTTTCTGCTCAGTGGTGGGTCTGTCCTCTGGGATCAGGCAGAGCAGTCAGTTTTGGGCGCCACAAGAGAAAGGAGTGAGCAAATGAGTCAGTTTCCAGCTCAATTTTCTCAGTCTGCTACTCTCTTGCCTAGAATTTCCAGCAGTTTCCCTGGCTTCAGGCTTCCAGTCTTGACCTTGTATCCTGGTTGCTGCTCAGTCTAGCACCATAGTGTCCTCTCTTGAAACAAATTAGCTTCTACCCTTTGACTGTGCATCTCGAAGTTTAAAGTTTAAGGCCATAAGCATGTGCGCCCTGCCTCTGGTTATGTCTCCAGCTATACTTTCTGCTTTGCAAACAAGTGGTTCCCAAGTACATCTCACCTTAGCACTGTCTGTTCCCTGTCCCCAGAATACCCTTCCCTATTGTGTTCACCTGGTCAGTTTCTGTTCATTTTTAGATGCTTGTAAAGGTGTTGCCTCTTCTGGGGAACGGCCTCTGACATGAACATTTTGTCAACAGTGCTGGTCGCTAACCCCCCGCCCCCGGTATAACTTAACACATACATCACTGCAGACTTGTAGCACATATTACAGAAGACCATGATTATCTCTCTAAGTATCTTACTCATCTTTTTATTGTCTAGAGCTCAATGCACACTAAATGCTTGGTTGGTGTATGTCATTGTCCCCATCCCTGCCTAACCAGATGACATTATGAACTTACAAGTACCTTGCCTTAGAAGTCAGAGGTGCCAAATACACAGTGGAAGGAGTCAACGATTTTAATTCCCATACGTATGAAATCTTGGCTCTTTACCAGTATACTAGAGTCACTGAAAAGTGCGTGTTTAAGATTATTTTTAAAAGAGGAAGGAGAGACTGGGAATACAGACAGCTCAGTTCGTGAAGTGCCTGTCGTTCAAGTGCGAGGTCCCAAGTTCAATCCCCAGAACCCACATAAAAAGCAGGGTGTGGTAGTGCACACTTGTAATCCAGGACTGGGGAGATAGAGGCAGGAGGATTCCTGGGGCTCAGTGACTATCCATCCTAGCCTACTGGGCAAGTTCCAGATTCAGTGAGAGAACTTGTCTCAAAAATAAGGAGGGGAAGAGCAGAGGAACGACCCCTAATGTTGGCCTCTGGCACCCACAGATGCCCACACCTCACACTCAAGCACACATGAGCACCCCTCACACATGTGCACATGCAAAAGTAAGGGAGAGGGATGCGGGTGCACCAACCAGAGTTTGAATTTCAAAATAAAAACATTTAATTATCTAAAAATCATGAAGACCGTAAGAAGGCAGGGCTCAGTGTACCGGCCCGCTTGCAGGTTCTCCGGATAGGGGTCAGCAGTAAGAGGAGAGACACTGAGGCAGGTGGCTAAGTCTTTGTCCTCGGGGGGGGGGGGTCCCCTGTCCTCTCGGTTAACTGTGACCTTGTTCGCAGATTGCCTGCAGTTCCATCTAATGGTGATCTATCTCATGGTCTGATTATTCTTCCCTTCCCTTGTCTATTTTGTTAATTAAAGAAAGGGAGTCAGTCTTTCATTTGAAACACTCCTTCACCACTATCCTGCTGTGGCATACCACATTTGCCTGGCAGGCCGCAGTTAATGGTAGCTCTGGATGAGTGCCTGATGCATTTCTAGGTTTTAAAAGACCAGGATGGTGTCTGTGTCTCCTCTACTACCTATGGTCCACCCATTCCTAACTGGTGCCGTTGTGTTTTTATGCCTAGAGTAGGGCAGATAACAGGGACAGTGGGGAATGTCTAATGACTGAACACATGACCTGGGAGGTGGGAAATTTATTGGTGATGACAAGGTGTGAGTGTGACATTCGCCCTCACCTCTACTCCGTCTAACAGACAGCCACACTGACCCTGGTGGGTAACAACAGTTGCACCGAAGAAGTCACAGGCATTATCAGTACACAGCCTCGCCCAGCAGCTCTTCCCGGTGGGCCTATCAGGGGCTGTGTTCTAGATGAGGAAGCAGCAGATCTTCATGCCTGCTCAAGGAAACCAAACTAGAGTGTCTGGGCTGGAAGGAGAATAGAAGCCACCCTCCTACCCACGCTGTCTATGCTCAGCATGAAGGAGATGCTGGGCAGCTGGAACAGAAGAGCACAAGCACAAGGATCAACTGGAAAACTGTGAGGACCAGACCGTGTCCTCTTTGTTACATGGACAGCATTGTGGATGGGCTTAGTGTCTTTTCCTGTTGCCGGAAAGACTCTGACAAAAGCAGCTTAAGAGATGGTTTGTTATGGCTCACAGGTCCAGGTTGAGCCCCATCATAATGGGGAAATCTCAGGGGCAGGAGATTGAGGGATGTGGTTACATAGAACCCAAAGTTAGGGAAAGAGATCATGTTGCCACCCAGATTACTCTCTCCATTTTAAACAGGCCAGGGTCCCCTGCCCAAGGACTCAACCCTACCACAGTTAAGATGGGTCTTCTCACATCAGTTAATGTGGTAAGATAATCACAGACGTGCCTGTACGTCTCCCAGGTGATTCTGGCCATTGACAAGGAGCATTAACAACCTCAAGCACTTCCCATCCCCAGGCATTGTGCTAAGTGGTTTCCATCCATTTCCTGATTTAGTCCTCCTAATTACCGTGTGGGTACTAACACTATTCTTGTTTTATAAATAAGAAAGCTTGAGGCTCTGTGCCCTAAATGAAAGCCAATGTTACTGGCATATGGGGATCCAGCTATGGCATTTGAGGACCAACGTGGGTGTCGCTTTGTTCCTGCTAGTCTCCCAGCTGCACCTGAAGCCCAGGACCTCCTGTGTAGCATGTGAGTAGGCTCTGGCACTGTCTCCACATGCGCATATATACCCAGCATCTGAGCCGAAAGAATGGTGGCAGGACTCCATTTCACCCACTGGCCAAGCACAGGAGACTGGTGACCTCACCCAGGAGGAAAGCGCCCAGCCCCAGCCAGGCAGCCTCACCCTGCCAGAGCCCTTTGAGCAGCTAAGTGTAAAGGTGCCAGGAGGAAAGGGAGACCTTTCAGGCATCCAGACGCTCATGATGTCAGCCTGGCAAAGCAAACCTTTTGTAGAAACTGCACTTGGACACGCAGAATGTTTTTTCCTCTCCGTAAAGTACCAAAGGAGCTCCGGCAGGGACTTTTCCACTCTTTTCCCTGTTCTGATATTAAAGTTGTCACTTCCAGGCACACATGTCAGACATGTTTCTCTATAAGAATTAAAAGGGGATAAATTCTAGAGAACTCATGTCTGATAGGTGGCAGCTCAGAAGGAAGGCCCACACTTTACTCTTGCCATCTCTGTCTCGGTAGGCTTGTCCGTCAGCCTCACTTTCTCTGTGTATAAGTGGATGGTGACACTATCTCTTTCCCTACCTCATTGACCTCGAGGGGATATGATGAAGCTCCCAGCAAGAGTACTTTTCTCATCTCTTTCAAATGAATTTTTCCACACACGCAGTTTCTCCACCTGAGTCTCAGTCTGGTGCTTCCGATATAAGTTCTACCTGAGGCTGTTTCTGCCTGCCCTGTTTAACTACAACCGGAGTTTGGAGCACAGTCCCTAGCACATGGTAAGATTGGTGAGATGAGTATTAATTAGTGACAAAATAGACACCAAAAAGCTTGTTTTCTGCAATAGGAAGGTTTAGACTTGTGAGTACCTTGGGAAGGTTTTCTCAGACAACACTTGGGAGCTCTGGAGTTCAGGAAGGTTCTTGGCACTATCTTGGTATTTTCAAGGCTCCCTGCTGCCTCCTAGGTGGTAACAGAAAGGCTCCCACCTTCTACTGAGAGGTCAGGCTGCTTTTGACTCCTTGGCCAGAGGCACAAGGACAAGATACTGGAATGCCTTTCTGAGGACGTACAGTGGGCTTATTTGGTCCCATGGTAACCAGGATATTCTGCTTCCATCTTTGCCAGCAGAGGGTAGGGGTGGAGAAAAGGTATGGATCTCAGAGTTGGCATCACCAGCAGTGGTCTATGGGAAGGTGTATTAGTGACTTTCCTCATTGGTGTGACCAGATGCCTGACCAGAACCGACTAAAGGGAAAGGGGGTTTATCCAGGCTCAGACTTTAAGGGAACAGTCCATCCTGGTGTGGAAGGCGTGGCAGCAGGTGTGAGAGGCCGATAGTGACATTGTGTCAGCAGTCAGGAGGCAGAAAGAGGCAATGCTCTGGCTCAGCTGGCTTTCTCTCCTTTTTAGTCCCTCTGAGAATCCCAGCCCATGGGATGGTGCCACCCGGAGGTGTGTTTCCATGGTGATTCTAAAGCCCATCAAGTTGACAATAAAGATTACCATCAGAGTAAGGTTGTCAGATTTAGTAAATGAAAATACAGGTTATCAGGTTATTGCTTAGTGAATGAGCCTAAGTATATACCGTGCAACATGAGATAGACTTACGCTAAAAATTGATTTGCTATTTATTGAAATTCAGATTTCACTGAGCATCCAGTGTTTTCTCTCATGGAAGGAGGTGACAAGTGACACGGCCTGGCTTTACAAATGTGGGACCAGTAAAAGGCTAGCCTCGGAGGTACCTTGCTTGCTGGCTGAGGAGCCAACCATGTCTCCTGACTGGCCCCATTCTCAGAGCATAGCTCTCTCTGCCATCACCAGCAGTGAGGAAGGTAAGCCCAGAGGCCAGGCTCCAGCCAGACCCCTAGATGCTGTGGGATCTGGGCCCTAAGCTCCCTCTCAGTTCTGTGACCTTAGACAAGTCCAACCTCCAAACCTCACATCCATCCTCTGTGAGGCAGGACTACAGACTGGCTTTCCAGAAGGGTAATGGTGAAGGTTAACTATAATGGCATGGGTGGGATGGTACATGGCTCAGCCTGACATAGGATGACATAGGCCCTGGGATGTTAACTGTTATTAACAATTAATTGCAGTTGCTAATTGCTTGTGACTATAATAGCCCTGGGAGCCAAAGGGAAGGAAGCCACTTGGCATGCTTCTCAGTTCAGCTGGTTGCTCTGGAAGGACCGCCTTCCCCGGAGGAGGGGTGTCTAGGCCCTGGCAGACTGGCCTTCACTCTGAGATGCACTGAGAACTCCCAGTCAATTGGCTGGCCCTGGAGTAAGTGGAATGGCTGAAAGCCGAGACGCACAACCCTCTGCTGAAGACCCTCAGCACAAGGCTCTCCTTTGCACAAGGCGACCGCTTGTATGTGAGGACTATAAGTTTCCCGTGCGATGAGGAAAGAGGCCCTCCTAAAAGGAGTGTCACCTCCTACTCGCTTTACTTATTGACTCAAACATTCCACCTGACCCGGCCTGGGAGGCTTCTGTACTGGTCTCATCCCTCTCTATCTGAGCATTGGCCCTGCCCCTCTGCCCCTCCCTGCCTGCCTCTCTCCCTGCCCTGGTGTCTAGGGGGAGGGGAGGGGCCTGGACATTCCCCATCAACCAGCTCTGTTGCCTGGAGACAGCTCAGTTTTCCCAGGCCCGGCCCCTTTTATAGGGGAGACAATGTACGCACACAGTGAGGGCCTTGTGTGGCACCCAAGCCCCTAGCCCTTTGACTTGAGGAATTTTTCAAGCGCTAACCCTTCTCCGTGAGGTCTTCATGCTGCCCAATCCAAGGGCTGGTGTCCCCGCAGCTTCCTTCCCAGCTCCTGTGAGTGGAGAGGGAGGAAGGGGAGATAGAAAGATTGTTACCCCACCCCACCCTGTCCTTGTAGAATGTAGAGTTTTAGGGAAGAGCCTCACCTTTGGTACCCTGCTAGAAAATCCAAAGAAAAGAGCTCTAAAGATCTTTAATGAGATCTCAGAGGTCAAGGGGCAGTTTCCTCTCTGAGCCCGTTTCCTCAGATACAGCCATGGGGATGGGTGAAGACCATGTCTTCAGATGAGTGTTTTCATTAGAATGACGGTTACCAGCTACCGCCCTAAACCTTCCGTGTAGGGTCAAGTTCTTTGTAAAGAAAAGAAATAACTTTAGTCAGCATAAGCAAAATGAGGCTTTATTAAAAATATATGGAGAAGTTCCTAGAAGGAAAAGAATGTATAGTTACCAGAGTTCTGGGAAAAGTCGGCCTGTGAGGCCCCTCCAGAGATGTGCATTGTGCATGCATACATCACCTCTCGTTGCCCTTGAACTTGAAACAAAATCTTGATGAAAACTAAACCTGGCTTAGTTGACTTCATATCTCTTGGAGACCCTTTGGAATGGACCCAGAAAGGCTTGTACAGGAAGGAGGCTTCGTTCTGTCAGGACACAGGCAAGTACAAATGGAGGAGCTGCTACTAGTCAAGGATTTGATGGATCCAGGTGGGGCCAGGAGTTACTGTGCCCTACTACACTAGACTCTGAATGTCTAGAACCTGCTTTTGACCATGGTGAAAAGCCAGCCTTAGAAGCTACCAAGGTAGAGGACTTATTCCATGTGGCTTAAATGAATAGAACCAAGACCACTGGCGCAATGAAAGATGGAGAGGAAATTCAACTTTATGATCAGAGCATGTCAGCTCCACGGTCAGCTCAGTATAAGCTAGAGGAAGATGGAGGGGGAGGTGGGAAAGGAGTAAGTACCTCATTGTGTGGAAGCTTGGTTTGGCTACTCGTTTGTGAACGTAATGAAGGGCTCAGACTCCAAAGCGCTTGCTCCAGAAGCCCGTGGAGGAGACTCTAAGCTGAAGCTGTTGCTGTTCTCCTCTGGCCCCGGCTCCCTGTCATCTCATGCCTTTGCCTTGTTCTTCTCTGAAGAACTCCACTGCTTCATTGTGAGTCTCGTCTCATCCTCCAGAACATAGCTTTCTAGGCCAGGCCCTCTCAGTGACCTTCTCTCTATAGAGTCCCTCAGAAACCTGAGTCTGCTTGGACAATAGCAGCTTCAGAGTTGGCACCTCCAGACTTTACCCTACTGGGTACAGCCCTGCCCCTGGAGAGGCAAGTCTCTGGGCAGATGCCAGCCTCATTACAGAACGTCTCCCTCCCCGGGGCCTGTGGAAGCCTGCCTCTAACCTGTTCCCTGGCAAGAGGGAGGCATCTGTCATGGCAGGAAAAGAGATGAGGATTCCTGTCCACTCTCCTGACCTCCCAGTCTGGGCTACCTGGACATCTTTAAGACATTAATTGCCATGTGCAGGACTGGCTTAATTAAGTCAAAAGCTGCCTATAGAAGAGAAACCAGTGAGTGGGTGCAGGGGCACATGGATGGGAACAGCACAGGTAGGCAGGAAAAGAGTAGCTTAGGATCCATAGCAAATGGCATCAGCCCCTTGGCTTCAGCTACCAGTAGATGACTGGGAATCATGCTGGGTGTGGCAGCCAATGTTCCCTCTAAAGGTAGCAGCTGCAGGTCACGCAGCCAGCTTTTGTCATATGGGAATACAGGCCAGGTATTGCCGAGTTTCTGATATTCAAGGGAAGCCAAGCTTTTAAAATGAGTTTTTAATTTTAAAAGGTTGGGTGGGGCGGGGGGAATGACTCCATGGCTAAGAGAGCCTGCTGCACAACCATGAAGATCTGAATTTGGATTCTTAGTACCCACATAAAAAGTTCAGCATGGTCCCCCACACACCTGTAACCCCAGAGCTTTGGGAATGCAGAGAAAGGAAAGTCGATGGGGCTATCTGGCTACCAGCCGAGCTCTAGGTTCAGAGAGAGATTCTGTCTCAAGGGCAGATAGAAGGTGATAAAACAGGATGCCCGATGCCCTCTTCTGGCTTCTACGTTTATGCATACACCTGCAGGTATGCATACTCATGTTCACATACACCATGCCCCACCTCAACACACACAAAAGTAAAAGTTTACAATTCATTCTGTCAAAATCTACCAGTTGGGGACTTGTGATAAATGAAAGAGGTGTTAGGATGGCTATTAGATCTGTGTCTTCCTCGGGGACTGTCTTCCGGTTTGGCATCAAGACCTTTCTGCTTGGAGGGGATATTTCATTCAGTAAAACTGCCAAGACCAACATGATACTTAGCACACAGTAGAGAGGAGATGGAGGACGGATCGATGGGTAGATAAATAAGTAGTCAGGTGAGCGGATATATGGGTGGATGAAAGAGTAACTCGATCAATAGATGGGTAGTTAATCAATGGGTAGGTGAATAGACAGATAATAAATCTTCTCAGCCTTCTTCATGCAGAAAAACAGAAGGGAAGCGCTGAATTTTAGCAAAACACCTGCTATGTGCCCGGAGCATTATTTATGAGTCCTTATGCAAATGGCAGATGTAGTGGCTTTTTTGTCCCTTATTTTTTTTTTTTTTTTAAACCAATAAGAAAACTAAGACTATGATGGTGGATAACTTGAAGCAGCATAAGGATATAAATGGCAGAGCTATTCAGGACCTGGGTCTGTCTGCAAGCCAGCAGGCCTATTTACAGCAAGGTGAAGCCTCACTCATCCCAACCCTCAGCAGTAGCCCACTGGTGAACAACTCACTGGCACATCCTTGGCAGGCTCCCGGATGCTTTTGCGTCTGGGTCCTAATGTAAATCCTCTCGGCAGCTTTAGAATTGATCTTTTAAATCCTCATCATTCAGAGGAGGAGGCAGGAGTGGCCCCAGAATATGTAGAAACAGGGATCAGAAATCCTGCCCCACACCAAGCCAGGTCTTCCTCTATGTGCCTATTGCTCATTTTCCTTTCACACTTAAGGGTGTGTCACTCCGTGTAGCGACAGAACCCCAGTTCTTACCCTTTGTGGTTGCCCTCACACACTCTCACACGCACACACATACACACACACACACTCACACACTCATCTTTGAAACTTTAGGCCCTGGCAAAGAATAGGCACCAAATATTGGATGAACTAATGAACCAATGGATGAGCCGGACCACCTCATCAGAACTACACTTCCCATCCTCTCTCCCAGGGTTGGCCCCTTCTGTGGACCAAGCAGGATCTCTGTGCTGATGTACTGATGATTAGCATCCATATGTGTGTTACCTCAGGAGGCAGTAAGCCCTGCGTGGTCTTCATGCTTGATTCCTTGGAGCATGAAGGTCCTGCACAGAGCAAATGGGCCATCATTATAGGCTGAATTATGTAAAGAAGGCTTCCTGGTGTTGTGGCCATGGCTCACGAGGTAAAGCCTTTGCTGCACAAGCACAAGGACCAGGGTTTAAATCCCCAGTATTCAGGATGCCCTGCCTGCATCTCAGGACTCAAGGAGATGAGGGGAGCATCCAGGCTGGCTAACCGGATTAACAGAATCCTCAAGCTGTAGATTCAAGTCAGAGATGCTGCCTAGCCTTGCTGGCTTGAGAAGTATATGGCTCTGTCAGCGAGCCCTACTCTGACACAGGTCAATCCCATTCATTCCCATTCCCTGGCTGCAGCAGGAAAAGAATTCAGTGGCCACTCCTCGTAAATCTCTCACACACCACCACATCACCGGGCCCCAAACTCGGAATTTCTCATCCCAGGCAGCCCTAGTTTGTAATATTATCCTTCCTGGTGCCTTTAATGTGGCAGTGAAATACGAGACCACCCACAGAGACAGAAGCCTCCTGGAATCCAGGGTTTCTACCCTTTCGCAGGGCTGGGGGACGGACTCAGTTGATTGGCTGAGTTATTGGAGGAGCTATGAGGATGGACATATTAGGGCACTGGGATGAGGCTGCTGGTGGGAGACAAACCCAATGGGTGCCCTGGATCCATCTGTTTTTGCCTGGGGTCAAACAGCCAGTCAACAGCAGAGGCAGTGGGCTCCACCCCCAAGGCATCTAGAATTCCAAGCCATCCCTTCCCTTCCCTCTGCCAGACAGAATTGTTCTGAGGCAGCTCCAGCCTAAATGAGCCCCCCAGCAAGGAGGCAGCAGTCTGTGTGGCCCATCAGGAGACAAGACTTGTGATTCCCAGCCAGGCGGGTAGGGGGTGAGGGACGATATGATAGACTGCCTGACCCTCACCTCTGAGACCTCCTTCCACCCCAACAGTAAACATTCCAGAGACTCTTTGGAAGGTGAGGCCTTTTCGAGGCCAGAGCTGCTTGGGTGGCATGTGATTCAGAGTGTTCTTGGTTCCAGGTTGGAATAAAGTCTAAGGCTGACTGTCAGTCCCTCCAGGTAGGATATCCACCCAATGACCCGCATCATAAAAGGTGTGAGTTATTACAACAATTTGCCAGTAGATGGCAATAAAGGGTTACAAGGAAGGGGTGCAGAGACAAGAAAGACTGTTCACTTACCCAGCTAACAAACTTACGAGAAGCACAGTCCTGTGCCCTGGTCACGGTGAGCTGTCACAGGCAGTGAATGTTGAGACACAGCTTCTTGTTTCCAGGAGTTCACAAACTGGATGTTTGGAGGCAGGGACAGATCATGATGTATAATTATAATGCAGAGCAGTACCATAAGGGTTGAGAGTATGATGTGTTGGGTGCCAGCGAGGGGCACCCAGCCCAGCTAGATAGAGTGCTGCTAGGAAAACAAAAGCACGGATATCCCATGAGGACTCTGGAAGGTGAGAAAGAGATGGCATGGCAGAACAGAGGCGTGAGCCCGTGCAAAAGACCAGAAGCATAAAAGCACAGGGCATATTGAAGCATCACAGGGTGTGTGCGTGTGTGTGTCCATGATAGCAGCCATAAAACAATGTGTAGATAAAGTGGATCATCTGGCAGCAGGGTCCTTATATTAGAAAGGAACTTGGGGTTCTGGGCTCCATCTTGGAAATCTGAAACTATGGGACAACTGGAAAGGTTAAGAAACTGTGAACAGTAGCTCCTCTATCTGCAGGATATGGGGAATGACCCTGCCCCCATCTCCTCTTGGGGTTGATGTGAATGTCAAGTCTTAGAGGGAGAACCCTAAAATCTGCAGAGGTGTTGGGCAGTGTGAAGAGTAACTGGGCAACTCGGGAAGAGTATGGATTAGGACTGAGGACCAAGAGCTGACCAATGCCATGCTGCCATAGTCTGGGTAGAACTCTAAGTCCTTATGGGTTGTCCTCATCAAGGAAGGAAGACAGATATTTTATTTAGATATTTGCTAACTTTACTTATTTGTGATAGTTAGTTTTTAAGAGTTATCTTGCCACAATGTAGGATTGCCTGAGAGCATCAACCCAGGACTTGGCTAGGTCAGGTTGGCCTGTGGACATTGGTCTGTAGATGATCGTCCTAATTGTTAATTTGGAAAATGCATCAACTGCGAGGAACACCGTTCCTTATGCAGGGGGTCATGAGCGATATGAGACAAAGGGAAGCTAGATGAGAGCAAGCAGGCAAAGATGAATTTATCTTCTTTTTACTCTTGACTGTGGATGTACTGTGACTGCTTGAGTTCCTGCCTTGACTTCCCCCAAATGCTGGAGCGGAGCCTGGAATTGTAAGCCAAAAAATAAAACTTTCATCTCTAAGCTACATGTGGTGAGATCTTGTACCACAGCAACGGTATTGAAATTAAAATACTTATAAACTTTAAAATTCAGTCATAAAGTTCATAGGCTATTTTGTTGGTTTTATCCTAGGCTTCACAGATACTGGAGGTGGGATGGAATGTGCTGACTCTCTTGTTCAGGATTTGTGGTGAAATTCTGCATCGTGTGAAGCCAGCTACACACACATTTTATTGAAGAACAGCAATAGGAAAGAGAGATAGACAGGCAACCTCACTTTCATCATACCAACCATTTCTGTCCCACAAAAGTCCAGCTTCAGTGACATCTTAGCCTGTCAGTGTTCTAAGAAAAAGTGCTGTCAGTCAAGGATGCTGGAGGTCTTGGGAAGAGAAGGGTTCTACTGACATTGGCTAAGAATTGATGAGGGGCTGTGAAAACGCACAGTCTAAGAGTTTGTAGAAAGGATTCTTTCACAAACAAAGATAGAGAAAATGGTTGGCAACATCCCTGCTCCAGGGAAAAGAATGGAATGTAAAACATAAGAGAAAGTTCTTGAATGTATGCTTACAAATTATTGATTAGAACTGGGTCACATGGCTACACCTCACTTAAGAGAGAGTTGGGATCACAATTTTATTTGCTAATCTACAAACATTTCTGCTGTGGAAAAAGGAGAGAAGGAGCTAGGAGGAAGAAAATTGCTGCCTTCATCCCTAAGAAGGTTTATGGAAATGCTAAGCATGTAGTGCCTGGTTCACAGCAAATGACTCAAGCATTTGTTTCATTGTAACAACAGTGGAAAGGGGGAAATGCAAACTGGATCTTTTGCATTATATATGGAAAGAAATTTAATCCCCTAAGCACACTTCTTCCCCACTCTTTCAGGGTTGAGTGAAAGCACAGACACAGACAAGACTGGATGCAGAACCCCTTAGGATTTGCAAGTGTTTAGTCTGGGTTTTGAGATTCCTCCTTGATAGGAAAGAAATTAAAAAAAAAAAAAACGTCTGGTTCATGATAGTGTTTGTATACATTGAATGAAAAAGACCACAGAAAAACTCCTAGAACTCATTGATCCCTTCATCCATCCATTCATTCATTTATTTAACAGGTAGTCGATTGCATTCCTGTGGTGTGTTGCTTGCTATGGTGGGTGCTGGAGATAAAATGATGGGTCACAGACTCGGAGTTAACCTGTTGCTATTCAGTGGGATATAGGCGTTAAGCAGAGTTATTGATTCTAATTATAATTGTAATCAGCAGTAGGAACGACAGTCTATGTCAGAAGTGAGATGAACTATAGTCAGGAGTAGGTTGCTTATGGAGGAAAGTGGGAAAGTGGGAGGGACTGAGAAATATGATTGGAGAAATCATATTTCTCCAATCAGGGAAAGGGAGGGAGAGGTCGCAAGAATGCTGTCTACTCTTTTGCCTTGATTAATGGTTGGAGGTGATATCAGCTTTGCGGAAGAGAGTCATGGAAGGGCGAGTGGCCAGAGGAAAGGAGTAGTACCTGGGTGATTGACAGATGAACAGAGGAATACATGACACAGAGATGAAGGAACAGATAGATTAGGGTCCTTGACGCAGTGCATATGTGTAATTTAATAAAACAACACCAAATCGACACTGCACTATTTACGTTTTCCTTATCCTTGCGTCTTTTAAATCTCCCCTCGAAATAGGGAGCCTGCCTTCCTTTTAGAGCAGTGGTTCTCTACTTTTCTAATGCTGCAACCTTTTACTATAATTCCTCACGTTGTGAACCCCCAATCATAGAATTATTTTTGTTGCTACTTCATAACTATAATTTCTCTACTGTTATTAATTGTAATATAAATATCTGATATATAGATTGTCTTAGGAAACCCTTGTGAGGATCCCCAAAGGGGTTGTGACCCACAGGTTGAGAACTGCTGGTTTAAAGGCTGCACTTGAGGCACAGAAGGTCTAGTCCCTTGATGGAACCAGAACTCGAGCCTCCTGTCTTGTTATCCACTCTTTCTCCTCTCTCCCAGTATCCTGTCTCTAAATACCAAGGCACTGGGTGGTCAGGGGAGGACAGGAGCAGGGGAAGACTGTTTTGGGTTTACACCTCTAGGGGTCAGGCCTTTGGGAAAGGGAAGGGAAAGAAAGGGCAGTGGATCCTTACTGAGCAGACCTTTTGGTCTCTTTGCAGGTCAAAGTATTTCCATGGGAAGAAAGTGAATGGCGACATTGAGATCCGTGTGGAACAGGTAGGTGGTGGCCCCTTCTCTAGCTCTTCTCACACTTGCCCTTTTCTGAACTGAAGCCATTTCCAAGAGCAACCATGCTTCCATCTTAGGTGGTCATAATGAACTAAAATGGCCAAAAGATCCTGGATTATACTTGGGAGTCTCATTAAGTTCCAGAATTTTCTGGTCCACTAGTTTTTCAATCTTTTGGTTTGACTATTAGTAAGGGTTCTCTAGTGGAACAGAAAAACAGAACTGAGGGAGGGGGTTGTGTAAAGGAGATTTATTAGAGTGGCTGGCTTACAGGCTGTGGTCCAGCACATCTGTCAATGGCTCTCTACTGATGGAAGGTGCAAGACTCCAGTAGTTAATCAGTTCATGAGACTGAACATCTCAACTGGTCTACAGTATATGCTAGAATTCCAAAAAAAAAGTGTATTCTAATGCTAGTAAAGGAATGGACATGCCAGAGAGAGGGTGAGAGCAAGCAGGCAAAGAGTGGAAGCTTCTTTTTTTCATGTCCTTTATGTAGGCTGCCAGTAGAAAGTCTGGCCCAGACTAAAAGTGGAGCTTCCCACCTCAAAAGATCTGAATCATAGGTGTGGGTCTTCCCACTTTAAGTGACTTAATAAAGAAAAAAAATCCCTCAAAGGTAGACCCAGCAGCTTGGGTTTTAGTTAATTCCAGATGTCGTCAATTGACAACCAAGAATAGCTATCATAGATAGAGAGCTTTTCTTCAAAGGAAATATCAAAAGGAGTTCATTATACGAAACTGAGGCAAGTGGAGCTGCTAAGATGGGAAGCCATGTGTCTCGTCTGTGCCCCACAAATCCGAGGCATCTCCTTTGACTTTGACTATGGAATATGGGGGATGTCTTAGTTACTTTTATATTACTGTGACAAAACACCATAACCAGGGCAACTTATAATAAAAAGCATTTAATTGGGTTTAGGATTCCCATGGGCTAGTGTCCACAGTGGCAGAGCAAAGGCACAGTGGCAGGAAGAGCTGAGAGCTCAAATATTGATCTTCAAGTAGGAGGCAGAGAGAGACACATCGGAAATGGAAAGAGTCTTTTGAAAGCTCAGAGCCCACGTGTCCAGTGAAGCACTGCCTTCAACAAGGCCACACCTCCTTATCCTTCCCAAACAGTTCCATCAGCTGGGGACCAAGTATCCAAACACAAAATGTGAGGGTTGGAGGAGCTTCTCACTCAGACCACCACAGTGGAATAGCATATGTTTGAATCCTGACTCTCTTGTTTCTGAGTGTTGAGCAGATGATTCAATCTCTCTGTGCTGTCATTTTCCTGTGTCATTGTAGCTGGGATGAAATTATTTGAAGCTGCAAAGAGACCAGAATCGAGAATACCATCCTTCATTATTATTTTTGTTATCAATAGCCAGGCCCCTTGTTTTATGTAGAAAGATATGTAGACTGCATAGGAAATCAGACAGGACTAGACTCCAGACCTCCTGACTCCTGACCAGAGGCTCCCCCATTCAGTAAACTGAGACCCTCCTCTGTAGGAACACCATACTCAACTTTTGGATAGCACATCAGAGCAAGGACCCTGGAGTGAGACTGCAGGTTCGAATCCCAGCTCCACCTCTTAATATGTTGTCCTGGCTGAGCAATAATTGAGCCCCCTCCAGCTCTTCATCTGCGTTCTTGCAATAACATTCACATAAGTAGCGTTAACTCATGACGGTAGGGTTGCATGAGTCAGTGGTGGCACCACAATGTTTCTCTTCCACTTCTTTCCCTTCTCCTACTCCTTCTCTGCCTTCTTTTCCTCTCTCCTTTTCTTTCTCTTTTTCCCTCTCTGGCCTCCTCCTCCCTGCTTTCCCTCATCTTACCCCTCTTCCTCCTGCTGTTTCTTGTGCTGTTAGTGGTTGTGGCTGTTATTGGTGCTCCTCCTCCCCCCCCCTCCCTTCTCCTCCTCCCATCCCCCTCCTCTCCTTGTCATTATTAGCGAATAAGGTTTAAATTAACTGGAAGCAATACCATTCGGAACTCGGGAACAGGAATGGCCTGTCTCCCCAGCTCTACCTCCTGCACTTTTTTTTTAAGCCTTGTGAGTCAGAGGAAGGGAGCAAACTTCTGAACATCAAATTGATGGAGTTGGCTTCATATTCAAACACCTACCATTTGAACTTCAGTATGATCCAATAGCTTTTAAGTCAATCCAAAGTCTACTGATTTCCCTTTCATGGCAGAAAGCAGGCTATTTTTGTTCACTTTACAAATATTTGCCAGTGTCTGCCATGCGAGCTAGCTCCTGTCGGGAAGGATAAAGAAGCAGTGGTCCCGTCCATAAACAGAATGGCTTTGAGGAGGCGTGCTGCAGACCTGGTGGCATGGCTAGCGTGTGAGGTTGAGGCCAAGGGCAGAGGAAGTTGGCCAGTACAGCGTAGATACCTGCCTTGTTGTGTGGCTCTAGTACAGAGCTTACTGTCTTTCCCCACCCCTCTCTCAGCAGAGAGTGCCACCCGGACCTTAGCCGCAAACCTGCAGTCCACCTCTGCTACCACACTTACCCTCTGCCGTGTCCTCCTGACTCCGTACCTCACGATTCCCTAGTCCTTCCACTGCTGTCACTACCTTGGCTGGACGACCACCAGCTCTCATCCATACTTTCCAACCAACAACCTCGTAGCTCTATTTGTTTACCAATCTCCAATTTACTCTTCATGCCAAAACCAGAAGGTCTTTGGTGTGGGAGGGGGCGAAGGAGCATGGGTGCCGTATGCGTGTGTGTGGTGGTCGGAGGACCACTTCAAGGGTTGGGCTTCACCTTCCGCTTTGTGTGAGAAAGGCTCTCTTGTTCTGCTTCTGTGCGTGCCGGGCTACCGGTCTTGGAAGCCCGTGGAGCCCCTCGGGTCTGTGTCTCATCTCTCCTTAACAGCACTGGGAAGACAGGTGGTTGCACCTGTACCCAGCTTAACTGGGGTTCTCAGAATCCAAACTCAGGAATCTACACTTGCACAGCAAGCACTTGACCCACTGAGCCATCTCGTTAGTCCTAGAGCAATCCTTGGAAAAGAGCAAAGTCTGCGGCTGTCTCGGAGACTCTGTCCCTGAGTCCTCTCTGAATTGGCGGCCCTTTCTCAACACCCCACTCCTTCCTTCCTCTCCCTGAGCCTCACCTGAGTATCTTAGCTGCATACTTAGGATGGAATTATTTGCCTAAGGATAGGCGCCATGACTGTTCAGGTCTCGTTCTGTGGAGTAGCGCGGTTCCCGGCACAGACTAGAAATGAAGGAAATACTTGGAAAATGAGCAACTGACAGATTCCACAGATTCCGACTCCATGTGAGTTTCCAAGGATGATAAATTGCTGCTTCTTAATCTTTCCTCAAAAATCTTCGTTTTCTGTAAACCATCTGGCAAATGTTTGGTTGCCAACTGAACTAGACCTTCTTCATCTCCTCTGTGGTAACCCCAAGGCAGGCTTTCACTTCCCTCTTAGAGCTCAGCACTGCCTTTGTTACAAGCAGCACAAATCCCTATGCAGCGACAGACACCTGAGGGAGCTGCTGTAACCACCTGGGAGATGTGGGGACTTCTGGAGTCTGTGGGGGATCATGCCGGAAAACGCTGGCTGATTTAGTCCTTCTCATTTCCAGCCATGGAAAGCCAGAAAGTAAACTAGTCAGGAAACCAATTAGCATGTCATTTGAGCATTTGTCCCTGGAAGTCATTCCTTCTCAAACTCTTCTTGAAGTCTGAATGGCTTGTCTTTGGCCCATCCGGATCCATGGGTGGGTCACATAACCAACTTCAACCCCTGGAACTTCACACTCATCCTCCAGCACTCGAAAGGAGATTTAGGACAGAAGCCACTGTTTAGTCTAAGCCGGCTTCTCAATGAAGGGCCAGATTAGCCAGATAATTGTACTGTCTGGGCTTTGTTGGACAGATTCAAAGAGTTAGTTGTGGTTGGCCTAGAGGAAGCCTCCACCCCACCTCTCCACCCTCTTCCCTATGATTTCAAAACCACTTGCCTGGCTGTAATAGAGCCAGGAATCAGAAGGCCCAGGGAAGCAAGTGGGGAGCTGCATCACTTTACATCCCCTTACCCAGCATTCCCTGCTGCCTCTGCAGACTCCTACTGTCCTGTCCCGGTGGGACTAGAGAGTTTCTGGTTGCCAGGGTGGTTGGCCTGACAAACTATCCTGTTTGTCTTTGGGGCCAGGGTGCTTTTCCACAGACACAAGTCACCCCTCTGTGAGACCAAGAGGTAGGGTCTATGAGTGAATGGGTTAATGTTAAGTAGATGCAAAGACTAAGAGAGTGTTTGACAAGAACTTAGTGGCATGAAACCTGGGGCTCTGATAAAACTGGAAATGAGAGGAAGAGAGAAAATGAGAGAGGGACAGAGAGGGAGAGAGGAGGCACTGGAATGACTATGCTCAATCTTTTCTCATTGTTAATGGAGGTATCAAGGCAGAAGGAACCACAATGCCTCGCTCCAGCAATATAAGAGAGAAACACAGAAAGAGAAGGAAGCTGGATAAGCCACGGGTTTATTCTTGAGCACAAGGAACTCTCTGTTCTCTGTCCCTGTTCTTGAACCATCAAGAGGGAATTAGTTTGATATGCTTGGACCTACAGAACCTATACAGATCGAGGGTCTTTTGTCTAAAATAGTTGGGACCAGAAGTATTTCAGAACTCAATGTTTTTTTCAAATTTAGAAATATTTGTACATGATTTATATGATTTACAATATTTACAGGATGAGATATCATAGGAGGAAAGCTGAGTCTAAGTATGAAATTCATTTCTCTTTAACCTGTATCGTATACACATACACTGATAGAGATTTTACATGATATTGCTAGTGCACCTGTATTTTGATTATGACCTGTTGCTTGAGGCCAGGGGTGTCATGGTGGCACTCAAAGATTTTTGGACTGCAAGCATTTGGAAATGCAGACTTCCAATTTAGGGGAGCTCGGTGTGTACGTACCCGAATGTGTGTGCACACTGCACTGGCACGCGTACGTGTGTGACTGACAGAGGTCGACAGTGGGCGTCTGCCTCTGTCACATTCTACTTTTTTATTTTATGTTTTTCTGAGATAGGGCTCTTACTAAACCTGGAGCTCCTGGACTGGCTAGACTAGCAAGGGATGAGCCCTCATCCCTCTCATCTTCCCACCCCTATCTACCCGACTCCCCATCCCACCCACACATACACACAATGTTGGGGTTAAAGCTGTATGCCACCACACCCACTTTTGTGGGTGCTGAGGATCTGAACTTGGGTCCTCGAGACTGCACAGCAAGCACTTTAACCGAGTAGCCATCTCCCCAGCCCCTCAACCCATTTTTATTTGTTTCATGCGTGCTTCGGTCTTCAATTCATAATTGTCTGTGTCTTGACTTTTCTTAGAATAGACTTTAACTGGTATGGGGGCTCAAGCCCTCACCCTGCAGTGAGGAGCTATTGAGAGCTGGTGGCTGGTAAGGGTGGGAGAATCTGCTTTCTCTTGAGATGTGTGGCCGTTGCCGTGCTGCAGTGGATGGCTCCGCACCTGCACACATGTGGGCGGCACTAATTAGATGTTGTGGGTTAGAGGAGGAGGAAGAGGAGGAGGGAGAAGAGTGGACATGGATGTGGCCATAACACACTGTATACATGTGTGAAATTCTAAGAAAGTAAGTTTTAAAGTTATATCTTCGTGAAAAAAACATAATAGACTGTAATTAAAATTAGATATTGACTATTAAAATGAAGCAAAACTTCAAGAAATGATGTCAACAAGACAAAGAAGTGGAAGTTGGAAGTTAGCTCCATTCGATGTGTCGGCTACTGTTTGAACACCACAGTCAGTAGAAAATGATTGCATGATAGCCATATCCCTCAAGAGAAGTGTATCTAATGGCTTGGGAAGGACCTGCACTTGACTTATTTTATATCTCCTCAGTAATGACTTATTGCATTTCATTTGTTGAAGACGTTAGGGTAAACGAGAGGGAGAATATGCTGGATTCTTTCTGATGCGGTCAAACTGAATGGGTAGGCCATATGAAGCCCCATTCAAAAACTCAGCGGCAATGAAGCAGGATCAGAGAGATTCCGCTTGTTAAAATCATATGAGAAGAAAAGGAAAGATCCAATATTTGAGTTGATCAATGCTGATGGAAGAAAATATGGGCTGAAGGCTGAGGCTGTAGTCACAGAGAAGACAGTGTAGAAGGGAATCTCAGCTCCCCCCTGCTCTAGCCGGGTTGGCCTACCTAGAACATCTGCAAGTATCAATTATCGGAAAAATGAGGGTATTAATTGTAGCCTCTTGAGCTACAATTATTATATGGACCAAATAGTTAATGGATATACTTAGTGTAGTTTTCTGGCACACATATTTGTGCTCAAGAAGCTGCAATTATGGTTCCTAATCTCAAGTGGATGCCACCACAGACTGCATGAGGTAATGCAGCATTTAGAAGACAAGAAGATAGCAATCCATACGTTCCCTGACATACCACCTAGACATGCTTACACAGTATTCTAAACAGATGCTAGGGCAAGATCTGATATAGCACTGGCTGCAACCTGGAGTGCCTTCTGAAGAGGAGTTGGAACAGGAAGAGACTGAAGCCTATGAGGAAGGAGGGTCAGGTCAAGTAACTGGAGATGTTTAGCACAGAGGAAGAGAGGTCTCCGATAGGTCCCATTTCACTCATCACAAACATCTGTCACTTGGAAGAGTGCTAGTGATTTATTTTAGCCTCATGATAACACTTTGAGATGGATGCTTCGACTGTCTCCATTTAGAAGATGAAGAAATGAGAGCTCAAAAAGGTTGAACAATCAGCAGAAATGAGTAATGGAGAAAGAATCTGAACCTAGGTTCCTGTGTTTAACCACCCACCCTATATTGTTTCACTGAGGTCAGAGTTCCAGCTAATGGTACAATCCTACAGGAAGATGGGTTTCAGCTCTGTAAACAGAAGACTGGAGCAGCTCAGGTGATTAATGGGCCAGCTTGTGCCGTAGGTAGGGAGGGCGTCTCCTGGGCTGGAAATACTCTGGCAGAAAGTAGGCAGCTAAAAGGGAGAGGTTTCACAGGAAGTTAACATGCCTAACATCCCCAACTGATGTTTCTTATATTTTTCTTGTGGTATAAAAATGATAGATTCAATAGTTAAAGACTGAAAAGGAGTTCTGGAAGTTGCTTTCTGAGGTGGCCTTCCTACTCATGTGGTCTCTGTGACTTTCGCCACGGCGTACCTGTGGCCGGGGCCAGAAGGTGCAGAAGGTGATGGTACAGCCCATCAGCCTCATCTTCAGATACTTGCCAAATAGACCTTGGATTCAGGTATGGCTGTGTGAGCAAGTGAATATGCTGATCAAGAGTTGTATCATTGGCTCTGATGAGTACATGGACCTTGTGTTAGATGATGCCAGAGAGATTCATTCTAAAAAAAAGGTCAAGAAAGCAACCGGTCATATCATGCTAAAAGCGATCGATAATATTATTCTGTTCCAGAGTGTTTCCAACTAGAAATGGTCAGGGACAAGACAGGAGACGTTGAGAAGGTAGTACAATGCTTTTAAAGCGTCGTCTGCTGAGAACACAGTCTGAAACATTTATTCATATTGTTTTGATGGCCCTTATGCTATTATCAGGTGACAATAAATGTGGCAAGACTGTTTTTGTTTAAAACAGAAAGAGAAGAAAACTGAAAAGGTACAAAGTGGCATCTGGTGAAAAGCCTTCATTTAGTTTTTCCTTGGATCTTCTCATTTTCCGCCAGGTAATAACCCTTATAACACTTGCTCCCTGGTGGGGGTATTTTCTGGAGAGGTTCCAAATGTATACATTTATGCCGATATATAAAGCTATAATGTGTGTTCATAAATGGTAGTTGGTCGGTGTCTCTTTAGCTTTACCTGTCAAACTGATATAACCTGGGATTATCTGTGATGACAGTCTCAATTGAGGTATTGCCCAAATCAGATTGGCCTGTAAGCCTGTCTATGGAGATTATCTTCACGGTGAGTGATGTGTGGAGTGTAGCCTACTATGGGCAACATCATTCTCTAGCAGTTGGTCCTGTATTATTTAGGAAAAAAAAAGAAAAAACTGAACACGAACCTGTCTGTTGCCCAGCAATCAGTATCCTCCGTGGTTCTTGTTAAGTTTCTTTGACTAGAAAGTGAGTTCCTTGGTCAGAAGTCATGCTGTGTAGAATATCAAGAATATATCCCTTTGGGTTCCTGCCTTGATTTCCCTCAATGATAGATTGTGACCTGGAAGTATATGCCAAATAAACCCTTTCCTCTTCTATTCGCTTTTTATCAGAATATTTTATCACAGTGACAGAAATAAGACCAGAACAGTCAGAAACACAGAAGTGATTCTCGGTATTTCAGAGGGATGAAGTTAATCAGGATTTATTACAACTGGAACAGAAGGGGAAGTCGCATTACCCAGAGCCACAACAGTCTTCAGCCGTTGCTGTCAGCGCCATAACTGTCCAAGCTTGAGCCCAAATCCCCGCTAGTGTTATGGGAACCACTGCAATCTGTTTGTCTACTGTTGCTGGCAGTGAAGCGTCTGAAACTAACACTGGAAGCAGATGGGTTGGTGCCTCCTCCCCCACTTCAGTCCCTGCATAAGTAACTCCCATTGGTAGAAACAAAGATGGGTACCTGTGGCAATCGAATGTGGAACATAAAGACTTGGGACTTTGAGCTCTTGTGGTGTAAGAAAGAATCTAGAGGGACGGATGTAGGGCTGAGTAGTAAGAGTGTCCAACACAATCTATTCCTTTAGCTGCCCAACAGGTACATGGATTCCCTTACTTATCTACACTTAGCTGATGAGAACCGATTTTTCATTTGATTTGTTTTGTTTTGTTTTGTTTTTCAAGGCAGGATCTGTTCTGGAACCATGTAGGCCAGGCTACCCTTGAACTAAGAGGTCTGCTTGCCTCTGCCTCTTGAGTGCTGACATTAAAGGCATGCATCACCATGCCTGGCTGTCATTGAATTTCTCATAGAGTTATTCATAAGAATTAATAGGTAGTGCTATGTGGGGGTCCTGGAGGTCCAGCTCTGGCCCCCACGAAAATGGGGTTCTTTGCTTCCACGAAGGATGGGTAGACCCCAAAGAAACACGAGACAGTTTTGGGTCGCTGCTAAAACCGCACGAAGCTTTTTATTAAATGAACTTGGAGCGCGCGGCGGCTTGGGGCGGGCGCCGCACACGGGCGAGAGACGCGGGCGGGTGAGCTGGGCAAGAGAAGAAGGCAAGAGAGCGAGATAACCCCGTCCTGGGCTTTTATCGGTGTCCCCCTGCCCTGGGCTTGTGCTATTCTGATTGGTCCCTCAACCTCTTCGGTCAAGTGTCCGCGGGAACCAGAGTGGGGGTAGCCGCCCGGCACCTTTGAATTTCTTGAGACAAGATGGCGCCTGGGCTTTTTTTTGGGGGGGGGGGAGAAAGAATCCCTGCTGATAGGTGGTGGGGAGAGGCTGTTTTCTATGTGACTGCTAACACTTAGGGGAATTTTCTGGGTTTTATATTTCTTAAATCTTTGCAATAAACCTGGATTGCTTTATTGAGATTTACTTCTGGATAGCATGGCTGTGTTTCATTCCAGCCCACAGTAGCCAGCTCAGGGATTGATTTTGCTATTACTATTGGCTTATACAGATTTTATTATTGATGAGAGAACATATGCCACCGTACAGTGAAGACAAAAAAGGGGCAAGGCAGTTAGGGGGTTCCAGTTCCCGGCAGTGAATTGCTTCAGGAACCTTGTCACGCTAAAGCATCTCATAGCCTGGGTAAACTGGACCCCAACAGTGCTATCTCATTCCTGTTCATGATTGCCTTGGATTCTGTCGTATGGACATGCCAGAATGTCTTTTCCATAAATTTACTGTTGCAGATGGTGCTACACCTTTGTCACGTCAGACTTTTGCCTGGAGTGTGTCTGTAGAATTCATTCCTACCAGTAGAATGACTCCATCCAAAATTGGTGCCTGTGGTGGAAGTTGTAATGTATGCTGGAGAATGAAGGACTTGGGGCTGGAGAGATGGCTCTGCAGCTAAGAGCATAAACTTCCTGCTCTTGCAGAAGACCAGACTTCATGGTGGTTTATATGAGAAGTGTCTCCCATCAAGTATTTGAATACTTGATTCCAAGTTGGTGGCACTGTTTGGGAGAGGTCTAGGTGGTGCAGGCCTGATGAAGGAAGTATATCACTGGGGGCAGGCTTTGAGAGTAAGATGCATGTCACTTCCTTGCTTTTTCTGTCTCATACTTCTGTTTGAAGATGCAAAGCCTCGGCTTCCTGTTTGTACCAGTAGGCCTATCACCTGCTGTCGTGCCATGATGGACTCTTATCACACTGGAACCGTAAACCCAAATAAACCCTTCCTTCTATAAATCGCCTTGGTCATAGCATCTTGTCACAGCAACAGAGAAGTAACTCATATAGAGTTCAATTCCTAGCATCCACATGGAGGGGTGGCTTACAACTGCCTAAAACTCCTCTTTTGATTCGTTCCACAAGCACCTGAACTCACACTCACACGTACATGTGTATACACATATACAGAGAGAGAGAGAGAGAGAGAGAGAGAGAGAATTAAATAAAATAAAAATAAATCTTGAGAGAAAGACTGAAGAATGAAGGACTTGTCCCTCCAGCTGCTAGAATCGTTCTCAGGATAGCCATTAGCCCTCTTTTATACATACCTTAGGTAAAGGGAGTTGCGTGTTCAAGGTCATACCTCTTTCCTGGGTACAGTTTTAGTCAATTCTAGAAGAGCCTTGTCCCTCCATCCCGATCTTAGACAGCCATGAAGAACCATCCCTACCTCACAGCTCTTTGTGGCATTAACAGAGACCTTTGCGCAGATGTCTGTGTAGCTCATTTTTTCCCTGACCCTCTTCCCACAATTCCTATTCCTTACAGTGGTGGTACTTCCCAAAGCGTTCCTTAATAAACTTCCCCGAGACCAACATCCATCTTAGATCTGCATCCCAGAGGATGCCAAACTTGTAAGTACCCATTTACAATGTTGATAGGTACTGGGTACTTAATCTTCGAGGAGGTCCTAGGCATCTACATGTTTCTCCTAGGCATGATCTACAAGTCTCTTGAGGGCTAGACTTCCAGGACTTTACTCAACCCCTGGATTCTGAAGCCCATCTCATATAAAACAATCTCCGTCCTGGCCAAGCACTGATGCTCAACTCTGAGGTGTCCATAACTTGGTCTTCCTGTTTGACCTCCCTGTGTTTGAAACTCACCAGAGCTTGGCATCTCTCTACAGAGCTGAGTCTGGCTGCACGGATCCAGTAAGCCTTGTTTTGTTAATACAATCCTGCAAGATTTATTTGTTTGGCTTGGCTTACCCTGACCTCAGATGTTCTGTTTTATATTATGTTTAAAAGCGTGCAGGTCTCCATGGAGGCCCCCTTCTTTTAAAATTTAAGAAACAGCTGGGAAATGGGGGGAGGAGAAAGAAGAAAAAAAAAAAACAGGTGGGATGCTAGGACTGTTTCTCTCTTTAACCATGGTGTTGATTTCTGTGGGTTTATCAGCTTCCTGGCTCTACCTGTAGGCCCATCAATTTTAGCCTAGAAATGGAGAAGCAATAATAATGGCCACAGTGGCACACGGCCACTGCAGCACCACAGCATGGCAAGTGCCTCTGAAGTGCTTGCTGTGTGCTGACTCATTTCGTCTGAAGCTATGACTGCTGATGAGAAAACTGAAGTTCAAGGAGCTTTAGTAAATTCTCCAGACGTTGTCTCACAGTGTGTGAGCCAGAGACATTTGAATTCAGGTCTGATTTAAGCAAAGCAGATCTTCATCAGAGCTCATGTATCAGGATATGTGTTGTTCTTGAATATTGCCATCAGGAAGCTTTTGTCCTCTCCCCTCTCTTGGCTCAGCAAATCCAAGTCCAGGCATCTCACCCTCTGGCTGACCCAAGTGGCGCTCACCATTGGATGTTTCTGGCTTGTTGATGCAAAGCTCGGCTGTCAGAATTTCTGTTCGTTCTTTATTTCATCCCAAGGGTTACCATCACCATTCACCTTAAGTGTAGATACCTTTGAACCACACAAAGAGTGTAAAAGCCCTATCCGTAGAGCTCCATCAGTGGGCTTTGAGTCCCAGCTTTGCAATTTCCTAAATGACTCTGAGGAGTAATTGAACTTCAGCATACAACAGTTTCCTCAGATGCAAAACAGCAGCCATAGTAAGTACCTACAGACTGAACTTAGTTACCTTATGTGAAGCACCCAAAGCAGAACCTGGAGTAGAGAGAATGCTAGTTTTTCAGTTGAGTTCTTATCCTGACCACATGATCCCTGAGTAGCTTCTAGTGTGGTTTTATTCCTTTTCTCTTAGATCATTCAGAGATGGTAAAGATACAGCCGTACACTAAAAACCTCAATGTGGGAGAGGCTGCATAAGCAACTCTTGTTGAGACGTGTATTTTAATTCTTTACATACATGACTAAGCACAGGTCCCATTGATACATCCGTACTTGACTGGCGCCTTCTAATTTTTCCTTGATACTATAGAGTAGGGATCCTGGATTTGATGAGTATTAGAACTTAGAGATTAGGGGTCAGGTGGGTTTTTGTTGAATGAATGTGCGTGAATGGATAATGTGACAGTCGTGGAAGGGTGACATCAGAAAGGATTCTTGGAGGTCATCCAATCCAATCTACTTTTTTTTTTGGGAAAAATGTATGTTATTTTGTTTGTGTGTCTCTGAGTGTGTGTGTCTATGTGTATGCATAGAAACCAGAAAAGAACATCAGATCCCTTGGAGTTGGAACTTTAGGTGGTTTTCAATCATCTAGCACAAGTGCTGAGAAGCACTTTTAGCCACTGATCCAGCTCTCCAGACCCCCAATCTACTGTTTTAACTGCCAAGAAGCTAGAGGGGAAGGCACTAGAGCCAGCACACACACACATTATAGGTGGAGACCAAAGCACAGAAAACCCAGGCTCTCCTCTCCTATGCCATTGCTTTTCCACATCATTCCTCCACCTGTCAATAGGGGTTGTCTGTTTGTCTTATTGTTTTAAGGAGCCATTAGGTTCTTCTTAATAGTTTTAATAACAAAGGGATTAATCTAACCGCATGAAATTCCTGTTTTCCACACTGACTTATGAAAGGCCTTCTTGGGAGAGATCTAGACTGGAGTACTAGCCACTAGCTGATGGCCAAAGGACAGCATCATCCAGTGGGCACTGGGGGACTCCTGACCTCTGTGCTTAGCACTGCCCCTGATTCTAAACGCAGCAGAGACTAGTTTGAAGAATTTATGGCAAAATGTGGGGAAGGAGATGATAGAGTCAGGTTTTAATCTTGGGCATTATTTCTATGCACCAACCAGAAGGGAGAGGAGTAGGAATTGAAGGAGTCTATCATCCTTTTTTCCTGTTTTCTTTTGTTTTTTTTTTTGTTTTGAGACAGTTTCACTATGTGTTTCAGGCTTGTCTTGAACTCACTGTATAGTTCAGGCTAGCCTCAAATTCACAGCTACCCTCCTGCCCTAGCTTCCCAAGTACTGGAATTACACATGCGCGTCGATGCACCTAGCTGGGAGTCTTTTGTCTTACACCAGGATGCCAAACTCGTAGGTCTGGCCTCTAGCCATGGTGTTTCATAATTTACCTCTCTTTACTGCCATTCCAGTTCACCAATGCATGCCTTTCCCCCATTAGATATGTAAGAGTCCAGTGGGAATTAGGATGATGTCCAAAAGGAGAACTCAGCAAGCCCTTTAGTTTCTTGGAGGGTGTATAATAAAAACATAAGCAGAATATATCTCATCTGTGCCTATATCTTTATTCAAGAGACATTGAACTGCTTTGTACTTGATCTTAATGACAGTCCTCCAACCTCAAGGAATCTGTCTTCTGGTGACTGTAATACATCATGGTATAGGTTTTCCAGAGACTTCCCAGCTGTGGGATTTTGTCAGGAAAGGCTTCAGAGAGAATCAGGTGATCAGCTGGGGTTTGGAGAAAAAAAAGGGGGGGGGAATCAATGGACAGATGTAGACATCGGGCCTTCCAGCTAAACAACATGTTTCATATCTTAGCTTGCCACATATGGAGAAAATATCAGATGATAGAATGCATGAGAAAGGATTGTTCTGGTTAATTTTAACTGTCAACTTGACATAACTGAGCATCACCTCGGACGAAAGTCTCATGAGGAAGTGTCAACACTGGGTTGTTCTGAGGGCATGTCTATTGGGGATTCTTAATTAACCCAGTCCAGTGTGTTCAATACCATTCCTTAGTCAGAGGGTCCAGAACTGTACAGAGTGGGGAGAAACACAAACCTCAATTAAGGAAATACCTTCATAAGCCAGAAGGTGGCAGCGCACACCTTTAATCCCAGCACTTGGGAGGCAGAGACAGGCGGATTTCTGTGCTTTTGAGGCCAGCCTGGTCTACAAGATCCAGGACAGCCAGAGAAACCCTGTTGAAACCAGGGTTTCTGTATTCTGTAGCCAAATAAACCCTTTTCTCCCCAACTTGCCTTTTGGTCATAGTGTTTCATCACAGCAATAGAAACCCAAACAAAGACACCGTGAAACCGAAAAGCATGTCCCAGAGGCAGTGGGGGCACGTGGGCACTAGTCCAAAGGACCTGTGGAATGATGAGACTGTATGTCCGTATGCCCATACTTGCGTGTACATGCTCATGGCATGGTGGGGAGATGGACGTAAAGGCAATAGTTCGAGGCTGGAGGCAGGCACTCAGCACTCGGTTTGCTGATTCCTATCCTCAGGTAGGAGTCTCAAAGGATAGGAGGCTTCACCACTGTGTTCTTTTTAGTATCAGTGCCACACCTATCATTTCTACTTGAGAAAAGGAGAGGTGACTTATTTCCCGAGAACACGCAGAGTATATTCAGACCCACAGGAAGGGGTGGCATCCTTTAGAAACAAGCCACTGCCGACTTCACCTTCTGGATCACCTTAACTGGCCATTTGCCCCACACCGTTCCATTCTCTGTACTCCATTTTCTAGTCTGCTAAAACCCAGGCCTGTTACTCCTCTAGCACATGGCCGTCCTCCCAGCTCCCTTTGACCTTCCTCAGCTTTGCCTTTCAACTTTTGCTTCGCCACTCCACATTTCCTGCCAGCCCTGCTGTCGTCTCCACCGCTTAGAGTCAGGACAACTCCCTGATGAGAGGAGCCCCCCACTGAGCCACCCCAGCCCTTCAGGGGCCCCAGCCAGGAATGCTTACTCACTAGATCGGAGCCTTTGCATTCCAGTAGGGGCCCCAGGACTTATTAATTAATCCAGGGTGGAACCTGTCATAGAACATCTCAGAAAACTAAAAGTAACCAAAGGGACTTCTGAATGCTCAGCAGGGGAAAAGAAAACACCGTTGCATTGACTTGGATGACATCACTACAGAACTCTAGCTGTTATGCTAAACTGGAAACTAATCTGTTATGTTGTCTAAGGAATCTCCCAGCCCACCCTGAGCAGTCTCCTGAGGAAGGGATTGGAGCCAACACATAACGCAGGACTTATGCGTGGAGAAGTCTGGGCACATTGTTTCGTGCCTAGAAGCAGCTATCTGAGAGGGTTCTGTGTTCTACAGTGTCTATCTTTGCTATACCACCAGAGCTTCCCCAGTGCTCTACTTACTTTGGAATAGAATTCAGTATAAATCAAATCTGTCTTGGGCCCCTCCTCAGGGAGTTCAAAGGGTATCCTGAGAATTTCCATGGATGGCGTTGTCCTAGGATAGCTCTAAGCCTAGGGACAATAATAATACCAGCGTCTGGTCCATGCTTCTGAGCACAAGGCACCTGCTGAGTATGTCTTGTAAATTACTTTATCTCATCCTCATCAACTCCCTGTGGTGAATAGATGGCCATAAAGTCTCTTATTCTCCAGATAAGGAAACCAGGGCTTGCCCAAAGCCACTCAGAACCATTGACCCCTGGAATTCACAGTCAGCCTGACTCCAGAGTCTGCATTCACAGTTCTAAACCTTGATGCTGGCTTACCTGGAGCTGTATCCTGGACACGCAAACAGCAGCCACCATAGAAGGCTTCCCACCTCGTTTTTCCCAGAGTCCATTTCAGACTCTAGTCCCCTGCTCCCTAGCCCTCCTGGTTCATAGCCCACATCTGGGCTTTCATGCGGGTCTCCAGGTCTTCTCTATACCCAGCACGGTTAATGCCAGGCTTTATTTCCACACTGCTTCCACTTCTTGTCTGTGTGTTCATGGGGTCTTGTGCACATGTCTACCATGACACGTCCCAGGTGACTTTGTTATTGGCAGTTCACCTGCCTGTCACTCCCACTGAGAACAGTGCAGGATAGGTATTCTACACATGCAGTGTCTCACTGTGCTAAATGATAAGAGTTAGATGAATAACATAGTATCTCTCTCTCCCTCCCTCCATAATTACAAGCACTGCCCCTCTCCCTCCCTCCATAATTACAAGCACTGCCCCTCTCCCTCCCTCCATAATTACAAGCACTGCCCCTCTCCCTCCCTCCATAATTACAAGCACTGCCCCCTCCCTCCCTCCATAATTACAAGCACTGCCCCCTCCCTCCCTCCATAATTACAAGCACTGCCCCTCTCCCTCCCTCCATAATTACAAGCACTGCCCCTCTCCCTCCCTCCATAATTACAAGCACTGCCCCTCTCCCTCCCTCCATAATTACAAGCGCTGCCTCTCTCCCTCCCTCCATAATTACAAGCACTGCCTCTCTCCCTCCTTCCATAATTACAAGCACTGCCTCTCTCCCTCCCTCCTCCATAATTACAAGCACTGCCTCTCTCCCTCCCTCCCTCCATAATTACAAGCACTGCCCCTCTCCCTCCCTCCATAATTACAAGCACTGCCTCTCTCCCTCCCTCCGTAATTACAAGCACTGTTAAAATCTATGATAATTTAAAAGCTATGGTAGTAAACTGGGGAGACAGCTCAATTGATAAAGTACTTGCTGTGCAACCAGGAGGGCCTGAGTTTGATCCCCAGTGCCCACATATAAAGACAGGCATGGTGGTGTGAGCTTGTAATCTGAGAGCTGGGGGAAGAGATAGGAGGATCCCTGGGGCTTACTAGCCAGAAAATCTAGAATAATTGGTGGGGTCCAGGCCAGTGAGAGACCCTGTCTCTAAAGATAAGATGAATGACTCACCTCAGGTTGACCTCTGGCCTCTACATGCGTTGCCCACATATGCACATATACCACGACCCCTCACAAACTACACATGCAAACACATACACACACAAGCACACATACACACACACACACACACACACACACATACACACTCATACACACATACACACTCATACACACATACACATACCTACATACATTCACACATTCACACAGACACACACATACACACCACACACACACATACACACACACACATACACACCACACACACACACATACACACACTCATACACACATACACATACCTACATACATTCACACATACACACACACACTCATACACACACACATATACACCACACACACACACACAGATATACACATACCTACATACATACACACACACACACACACCACACACACACACACATATCTACATACATACACACACACATACACACCACACACACACATACACACCACACACACATACACACACTCATACACACATACACATACCTACATACATTCACACACACACACATACATACACACACTCATACACACACACACACACACACACACATACACACACACACCACTTTTTTTTAAAGCTATGGTGGTAAGGTGCCTGGGGTAATGGCAGCTTATAATAGGGTGTCTGGCAGTGAACACTTTTCAGTTATATAATTGGTATCCAGGTACACAGTCTGCATTCAGTAAGTACTTCTCAACCTTTTTTAAAGTAAGGGAGAAATAAAAGAAGCTACAGAGTTCAGACCAAAACTGAGATGCCTTCACATCTCCTTTTGGTCTGGTAATGAATGCATATAAAACACTAGTTCAATTAGAGAGATGCAGAGAAAGCAATGACACTGTGATACATGATGTTTGACAGGTTACAATCCAAGCAATTGGTCTGTACAGATTTATTTTGTTTTCACCACAACCTCTAAGCTCAATATTAATGGAACTGAGACTCGCAGACTGTCAGACTCTGCCCAAGGTCACACGGTCAGTAGAGATGTGACAACCACTGGATCTGTGAAACTGGAGCTCCTGGAGGGTCAGCCCCTTACTCAAGTCATGCCACTAGACACAGCCAACCCCACCCACTTTCCCTGTCTCTTCCTGCCAAGTCTGGCTTTAGGCTTAAAGGGAAAGAACTTGGCATTGATAAAGAGCAACAGCAGGAAACAGAGCAGAGGCCCAGCATGGGGCACCTAGGAGTGCATCTGGGGGAATTCCAAGTGTACCATGAGGGATAGAAGGAACATGAGCCACCAAGGGTCAGTTCTGTACTCTTTGGGGTGGTTACTTTTCTCATAGCACTGCCTTTTTTCTATCAGCATCTCCCTAGTATCCATAGTTCTCAGATAGGCGACTGAGGCTCCCAGAGGTAGAAGTGGGTCGTGTCCTAGTTGGTGAACTGTGATGGCTCCCTTGCCGGTAGCCTGCCCACTTAATTCACCTGTTACCTCTTCTCTTCCAGACAAATGGACTTTCCGGGGCAGTTTCCTCAGGGCTACAGACCGCCTTTTGGTTTTCTGTCCTTCTGTGTCCACATTACTGGAACCTTTCTTTCCTCGCTGAGTAACACTCTGGGTTCCTCTCATGAGCTTATGAGCGGGTCGTCAGTCTGTTTCAGATGGAACTGTTCCAAGGGACAGCCCCTCCCCACCTAATGCCTGTATGTTATTCAGACAAGGAAGAAACAGTGGCCCAGCTCCTCTGTGGCTGCCAGAAAAAGCAGTGGAAGCCAAGGCTTGCACCTCCCCTTTCTGGGCCAGCCAATTGCCAGGAACCCCAAACTTTGCACTCTTTGCATTGAATGAGATTTTGATAACCCTACTTAATTTGCTTATTCTTGTATAATTGCTTTGGACTCCCTCCTCCCTCCACCAGCCCTCTGCACTGCACTCCGGGGTCCAGGCTCCTCAATGTCTATGGATTGAGGGCCAAAGTCTTGAGCAGCACCAAGGCTTTTCTGTAAGCCTGCCTTTCCTTTGCTTGCTCTCTCTCTCTGCTTATTGGTCCCCATGGATGATTTTGGAAGAACTAGGTAATTAGTTTACATGGTTTCTTATCCCTGGAAGCTTTCACACATTTTCTGTGTCTTGGTGTCAAAAATGTTATTTCTACATAATGACTATACAATACAGGTGACCATTCATTCATTTTTATTCATCCCCCTATCTAGCCAGCCCTGTGCTTACATCTTTATCCGTCTCTCTAGGACTGACACTCCCTTCTGATGCATTAATCAGACTTAACCCTGCTTAGCTCAGGAGATCAGGCACATTCTGGATGGTATGGCTGGAAACTGTTTTATGATTTCTGATCAGTTCAGAAGTAGATTTTCTTTCCCTTATAGGCTTTATGAGATGTAATATTTCACAATGCAAATAACAGAGACAATAATTAATCTCATATTAAATGTGTTTGTTTGTGTGTGTGTAGATGCAGAAACAGAGATTGGGCTGAGCAGGTGGTAGTGTGCATGCCTGGTATACACAAAGCCCTTGTCTGCCACCCCTAGCACTACATAAACTGGATGCAGACCTGAAATCCCAGCACTTGGAAGACAGAGGCCGTATGATTAGGAGTTCAAAGTCCTCCATGAATACATAATGAGACAGTGTCAAAAGACAGACTGATAGGGAGGAAGGCAGGAAGGAAAGGAGGAATGAAGGGAGGGAAATAGGAAAGGGGTAAAGGAAAGAAATGAAATTATATAGATAAGATTTTACTATCTAAATCCCAGTTTCACTCCAGTGACCTTGAGAACTGTGACTGCTGTAGGTGGTGAAACCATATCCACAGAATCTCAGCAATGTAGATTTGAGTGTCCAAAGTAGGACTTAGACCCATGGCTGACAGTCCCTTCTCCTAGCTCCCAGCGTTAACGCATCCCTTGTTTCTGCCATACTTGTCTGCTGTCCCTACCAGACCTCTGTGTGCTTCTGTTTTCCCATAATCCTCCCCTGAACTGCCCTCTGTGCATATTTTGTGGAAATAGGAGGTGATTCTGGAAGTAAGAAGGCCATTTGAACTGACTAATCACTATTATATAGTATTTTGTTTGCACGAAAGAATTGTCTTGTGGCCTCAGAGCAGAGGTGTATTTCAGGAAGTGTGGGGTGGTCAGGGCTGTGTCTAGGCCGAGATGGATAAGGGGTGGGATTCCAGCTCTGCCCCTTTTCACCCATGGGACTTGTAGCAATGGACTCAATCGGTGTTCTTAGCTCCCATTTCTTCATTTGCAAATGGAGATAGCAGCGTAGCTGTGTTTGGCATGTAGCCGGAACTGGATTTACTTTCGTGAAAACGGAAGGCATTCTGGATCTAGCCTGACTTACTCGTGAATGGAGGAACTTGCAAACACAGAAAGCACTACCACCCCACATCTGCCCTGTTCCCACACCAGACATGGCTGCTCCATGAAGAGTCACTCACTTTCCAGCTGAGCTGAGGCCAGAAACGCACCTGTCCACACAGCAGTGAGTGCTGGCAGCAAGGTGGCCCCACAGGCTGGCCTTGAAGGGGTGCACCACTCGGGCATGCTGTGGTCCACAGACGCCTGCTGCTGAAGGATGATAGGCTGTGAATAAAGAGCTTGGGTCCTGCACACATGAGCTCAGTTGTTATTAGATGAATGGAGCCAAACCTACTCACAACAAACTTGAACTCTATTGGGTGTCTCTCACCTCGCACTGTCACACCTGGGTTCTCATCCTGGTTCTCACGGCTCTGGTGTCTTAAAGCTACTAGAGGCTTGCACCGTGTTGAACATCTTTAAGGGAAGGAGAAAATGGGGAGGGGAGAGAAAAGAGACAGATGAGAAGAGAGGAGGGGAAAGAGAAGGGATAGGAGGGGAAGAATAAGAAAAGTGAGAAGAGAGATGGGCAGAAAAGAAAGGGGTGAAAGGGAGGAGAGTAGAAGAGAGACAAGAAGAGAGAGACGAAGACAGAGCGATAGGCTGGAGTGGGGAGATAAGCTTAGCTTAGCTCTTCATTTTCCTGTAGTTTCTAATGAGGAATGGTTTAACATCCAGGAGAATGTTCTGCAATATCTGGAGATATTTTGATTATAACAACCATGAGGACAGAGGCCATGGATACTGCTGCTGAACATCCCAGGATGCACAGGGAAACCCCCACCACAGAATTATCCAGTTCAAAGTTCAGTGATGCCATAAGGAGGTGTGTGCAGGTGTTGGGCAAAGAAGTGAACCATGAGAAGAGATGAGAATGAAACCCTGTTCAGATTGACTTCATCAACGTGAATCAGACTTCAGAGAGTCTAAAACCAGGTGGTTTATTGTATGCATACTTAAACTCAGTAGAAGTTGGGAAAGGGTCTCCAGGCAACAATAATTTACATATCAGGTCTCCAGGCAACAATAATTTACATATCAGGTCTCCAGGCAATAATCATTCTAATTCCAGGTGCACAGTAAAGCTTAAGGTGCGGTTATAGAGAAACTCCTTTACAACGTACATGTGGTATGAGGGTGGGGCCTATGGCTAAAGGGCCTAGAAATCCAATGTGGTTTCTGACTGAGAATAGAGATCAGCAGGTTCTATTAAGTGGGAGCTAACGATAATTGTCTAGAGTCTAGAAACTTCATTCTGGGGAATTAGCATGAGGCTTGTCCCTACAGATAGCAAATAGGTCACCAGGTTGCCAATAACCTCCACTCTCAGCCTTCTGGATGAAATGCAGGTATTTGATTTTATCTCTTCTATTGAGGAGACACCCCTGCATGATTAGCATTCCTGGTTCTCTTAGTATTTCCCTGTGAGTACAAGGGCCTCGTGCCCTCTACAGTGCCAGGGCTGAGAGTCTCTACCCCAGATCCAAGAACCCAAATGCCACTCCTGAACCAGAAACCCTGTGGTACCCTAGGAGCAGAAGGTAGGAGTCCAGTTCATGACGATGAGGCTTCACTCTGAAGAGACTCCACCTTCGATCTCTCCTGCAGACCACACATGCAGCCTAAAGACAGAGATAGGGTCAGGACCTTCTGTAAGACTTTTATAGAGAGAGCCACTGAGGCAGAAGTTTCTGTAGTTCCCTTAAGATCCCATAGCTAGGATGTTTCTGAGATAGAAATGAAAGCCAGGTTATGTATGACCACATTCAGCATTCTTGGCGACAGAACCCATTATCTCCCACTCTGCACCCAGAAAAGAAGACTGGCAGAAACTCAGGGGTCTGAGATTCCTGAGGCCACAGAGGTGGGACACATCCTGCTATTTTGAAGGTACCTGTGATTTGTTTCCATTGGATTTAGAAAGACCTACAGACATGTAGAGGACTAGCATGCAGAAAGAAGACATTATACTCATAGTCCCCCAACAATAGAAAGCATAACATGCCCCATGGGTACAGGGGCCCAAGGGGAGGAACTAGCATGGGTCTGTAGCAAAGGGAACAGGGGAAGCATGAGCAAGAAGCCTTGTTGTGGCTCTGCAGGAAGGAGCGAGTGAGGTAGGGTAATCAGACAGGCTGGCTGTTTGCCTTGGTGAGCATTGGAAGGTAAGGAAAGTTTTTCTGCTCTGGTGGCTTCCCCAGGCGATCTGGCCAGGTGGACGGTTAAATGGAGTATGACAGCTAGGGAAAACAAAAAACAAAAAACAGGCTTGTAATGTGGACCCTGGGTTGACTGGCTTGTACAGAAAGGCATGCTCCAAGTTAGTAGTTTTGTATGTCCAGAGATTGGCTATCATAAAGGCTGGCTTTCTGGAGTCAGCATGCCCCTAGCGTCCAAACATCAGAATCTAGACCACTCAGTGTGGTCTCAACCCATATCCAACTGAGGACTCTTTCTTTCCCATTCAACTTCATATAAAGCCCAAAATACAAGCAAATTACACAGATCACAACTGCTGCTCTGTTGATGCACAGCTGGAAAGTCCTGAACCCTTTGAGCCTCCAGCTATCATAATCTGTCACATCCCAGGCATGTGACCCTAAAACATGATTTAATCTCACCCTCCCTTAGAGCCCCCAGGGAAAGTGCCGATAAAGCCAAGCTCATGATTATAATTCCAGCACCTGGGAAGTTGTGATAGAATGATTACCATGAGCTCAAGCCCAACCTGAGCTAACATATGAAGTCCAAGGTTAGCCTGGGTTGCATAGTAAAACTCTATCTCCAAAAGCAAGCACACAAATACAACAGAATGAGGAAGTTGGAGCCCTTCTCATCAAGTGTGTGTCAAGGCTGAGTTTAGAACAGTACCTAGTACATAGTAAATACTGAGAAATCACTGCAAAACCTTATCCTGACAAACATGTTGCTGTATGTCCTTAATCCCAGCTATGCAGCAACTTGAGGCAGATTGATGAACAGTTCAAGGTCACTCTGAGCTACATAGTGATTCTGAGGCCAGCCTAGGTAACTCAGCAAGACCTGTCTCAAGATAAAATTTAAAAGGGGGCTGGGTCATAGCTTACTGGTAGAATACTTGTCTAGCATGGAGCCCTAGGTTCAATCCCTAGTTTTGAAAAAACAAAAACAAACAAAAAAACCAACTCCTAATGCAAAACAAATGCATATTGAATTACTGGTAGAATATTTTATAATTCCTCTGTAGCCAAAGGAAGGAGTAAGGACATTTTTACAACCACCATGCCATGTCTCGTACTGTCCTGCCCCTGCAACTCTTGATAGTATCGTTACTTTTTCAACTCCCTGAAACACAGTTCTTGCCTGCTTATTTTGTCACTGCTTCTGCTGTCATTTTTAGTGGAAGAGCAGCCACCACTACCACTGACATTTTTACCACGTGCAGGCAGGGCTTCCTGGGTTCTTAGGACCAAAAGAAGAGATACGGAGCAGAAAGTGACTTGAGCCATCGCTGTTGCCCCTGGATCTGTTGGATTTCTGTTTGTTTGATTGTTTGGTTATTTGGTTGGTTTGGTTTGGTTTGGTTTGTTGGTTGTTTTGTTGATTGGTTGGTTGGTTTGGTTTGGTTAGTTGGTTTGGTTGGTTTGGTTGGCTGGTTTGGTTGGTTTGGTTGGTTGGCTAGTTTGGTTGGTTTGGTTGGTTTGGCTGATTGGTTTGGTTGGTTGGTTTGGTTGGTTGGCTGGTTTGGTTGGTTTGGTTGGTTGGTTGGCTGGTTTGGTTGGTTTGGTTGTTTGGTTGATTGGTTGGTTTGGTTGGTTTGGTTGGTTTGGCTGGTGGGTTGGCTGGTTGTTTGGTTGTTTTGGTTGTTTGATTGGTTTGGTTGTTTGTTTGGCTGGTTGTTTGGTTGTTTGGTTTGGTTGGTTTGGCTGGTTGGTTGGTTTGGCTTTTTTTCCTGATTTTTTTTCTCTCTTATCCTGTTTGCTCTTCACTCACTAAGGATTGGAGGACATGGGGATGGAGCTGATGAGGCTATGGAGAGATTCTATACTCTAGGGGTATTTTCTTGGAACCTGCAAAGTCAGAGAGCTCCAGTGTAGCCATCCATGACATGCATTTGCAGTCCCACTGCTGTGTGTACTCTCAGTCAGAAGCCAGGACTGGAACAGATATTGGCACATATTCATCAATCTTAGCCCTATTCTCAGTAGTCGCTGAGACCCAGCATGTCATTCATTGCATGGGAGAGAGGACTTGCTCTTCCCTCAAATATGAATGAGTTCCCCTTCTCTGCCTCTTGATATAGGACAAGCTGAGCACACTGGGACCTCTTCTCTGACACTGTCCCCTCCAATCTTTGTTAAGGGATTCGGTTCAAGCTGGCTACCTGGCCATGTCATACTGAAACGCCTGTGGTCTCTTGGGAGGAAAATGAGTGCCTGGGAAGAAAAGGACAGGAACTTCTAGAAACATGAGTCCCTGCTAGAAAAAGGGAGTTGGGAAACAGCCCGTTTGCACACGAGAAAGTGGCCCCAGGGCTCCTCTTTTGCTGAGCCTCATCTTAATTTGGAACCATTTCACAGAGAACCTTTGCAAGGATGACCAGTTCAAACTGAGCTGCTTAGAATGCTTGGAGCAAAAGCCTAGGGACTTGCAAATCAACCTCGGAAAGAGAAATTAGCTATGTCTTGTCTCAGAACTCCCAATGCTTGCTCCAAAATAAACACATAAGCTATGCTGGCCGGGAAAGCACAGCCCTTTTTTCTTCTCCATTTTAGAAACGCCATGTGTGCGTTATTTTAAATAGGCGCCAGCGCATGAGGCCTTTTTAACAAGATTGAAAACAGATGGGGCCTTAGGCTCTTCGGTAGCTCTCAAAAACTAGCTTGGGACGTGCTAAGCCATCTTGTGTCCAGGCACTGCTCTTTTGCTTGTTGAAACCCAAGTTCAGCCAGGCCTCTGGGTCCCAGAGAGCACGTGTCTGCTTCCTGTGGCAGGTGTGTGAGCCAAGGAAAGGAAATACCACCTCTCCCTGTATTTACTGTGTTTGCATTTGCTTAACCCTTCAGCAGCTCAGGAGCAGGGGGATTGCTCTGGTATTGAGCAGCTTTGGGAGTTAGGTGATTGTGGTTCCATGGGTAGCCAAGGAGAAGAAGGGTTGGGATAGTCTTGGTCTGTTTGGAAGGAGGGGTTGGGGGTCGTTTGAGTTTGGGGCCTGATGCTTCTGGTGCTGGAAAGAGCTGTTGCGTGACAAACTATTCCTGGGAAGATGCAACACACATCTACTCACCCCAGACACAGAACCTACAACAGACCGACCACCAAAATGAACTTCGTGAACCGAGGGTTTTATTGAGGTTACCTACAAGAATATGGGTCAAGGGTTATTGCAGGAGCTGAAATGACTCAAAGATAACTGTATCACCAAAGCCCACCCAGCATGGGTGACAGCTCACAAAGCCGGGAACCTGGAGCACATTGCACAGCCTGCAGACAGCTAAACAAATCCGAGTGCTCTTTCTAGTGCCTCAGTTGTCTAAACCTCTTCAGGGCAGCTCATTTGCTTTCTGCTTCTAGGCAGATGGACTAGACTCAAGAGTCCTCTTTGAAGCTCTGCTCAGCTAATACTTTAGTGGCAAGAGGTGGGGGGGCGGGGAGGCAGTGAATCTGGTCAGTTTCAGGGACTTCCTGAAGCTCTTTTGAATTGTTTACCTTCCTGCTTATAGCTTCATTACAGGACAGAGTTTTTCAATTTCTGAGGAATACATAACAACAGCACACCCTGACCTCCTGTGGCTCAGATCTCTCCAAAAGCTGTTCTTACTCCAGATAGGCAGAGCCCTTCCAGTGGCCAGAGGCATTTCACAATTAGACCTGTCTGAACTGTGGTGTTGTGTGCTGGCCCTGTGTTCCTGTCTTCCTCTGACCTAGCCCCACGAGCCTTCTCACTGTCCCTCAGAATCAGAAACAGAAAATAACAAGAGCTGGTGAAAACTCAGACACTGGAACCCTTGGGCGATGCTGGTAGAAATGGGTAACAGTGCAGCCACTGTGGAAAACATGCCACTCCTCAGAAAGCCAGATAAAGGGTAGGGAGATGGCTCAGTACAGGGCCCACCGGGCAAGCATGATGACCTGAATTTCACCCAGAACCCACATAAAAAGATGGGTGCGGTGGCATGTGCTTATGACACTGGAGGAGATCCTGAGGCTCACTGACTAGCCAGCCAACATAGACAAATTGTCAAACCCAGGCCAGTTAAGAGACTAACTCACAAAAAGCGAGATAATTCCTTAAGAACAATAGCAAGGTTGGCCCTCTGACTTTTACATACATGTGCATATGTATACACACATACATGTCTACACACACATATCTTCATACATGAACATACACATGCAAAAAATAAAAACCTAAACACAGAATTACCACTGAATCCAACAACTCCTTTTCTTGGTATGTTCACAAAGGAGTTGAAATAAAAAGGATGGAACAGGTTTGGTTATGCATGCATTCTTCACAACAGCCAAGGGCTGGAACCAACACAAATAACAATATCCATTGTTAGATATTTGAATGGATGAAAAAAATGTAGTGTATCATGGGATGGAATATTATTCGGCCCTTGTTAAAAAGCTGGAAATTCTGATATGCCACAACATAAATGATCCCTTCAAATACTATACTTAATTAAGTAAACCAGACACAAAAGAACAAACACCTAAGGCATCAGTTATGTAAGTCTGTCTTAGTTGGGGTTTTATTGCTGTGAAAAGACATCATGACCATGACAACTCTCATAAAAGAAAACATTTAATTGGGACTAGCTTATGGTTCAGAGGTTTAGGCATTGTCATCATGGTGGGAAGCACATTGGCATGCAAGCCAACACGGTGCTGGAGAGGGAGCTGAGAGTTCTACATCCGGATCTGCAGGTAGCAGAAAGAGAGAAAGTGAACCACTGGGCCTGGCTTGAGCATCTGAATCCTCAAAGCCCTCCCCCAGTGACATACTTCCTCCAATAAGGACACACTTTTTCCAGCCAGGCCACACCTCCTAATAGTGCCACTCCCTATGAGCCAATTGGGGGCCATTTTCATTCAAACCACTATGGAGTCCACAGACACACAGTAGAATAGATGTTGCTAAGGGCTGAAGAGGGTGTCTTAGTCAGTGTCCTATTGCTGTGAAGAGATACCATGACCACAACAATTCTCATAAAAAAGAAATCATTCAATTGGGGCTTGCTTACAGTTAGTCCATTTTCATCATGGCAGGCAGACATGGTGCTGAAGAAGTAGCAGAGAGTTCTACATCCTGATCTACAGGCAGCAGGAAGAGGAAGTCACTGGGCCTGGCTTGGGCTTTGGAAACCTGAAAGCCCATCCCCATTTCCTCCAACAAGGCCACACTTCCTAATCCTTTTAAATAGCACCACTACCTGTGACCAAGTATTCGAATTAATGAGCCTATGGGGGCCATTCGTATTCAAGCCACCACATGGGGGGAGAGGGGTGATTATTATTATTAATGGGTACTAAGTTTTCGTTAGGAATAACAAAATGTTTTGGAGATGAGGGATGGGGAAGTTGCTGAATCAGTAAATTATTTGCCCAGCACCCACGAATGGTGATACATGATCCCAGCAACAGTAAGATGGGAGTTAGAGGCCGGTGGATCCCTGGAAGCTTGCTGGCCTGCGAGCCTAGCCTACTTACAAAGCTCCAGGCCAATGACAGACCCTGTTTCAAACAAAAAGTGGGAGATGCTTCATGAAGAACAACACCTGGGGTTATCCTGTGACCTCCGTATGCACATGTGTATGCATGCACAAGTCGGCCTACAGCACCTGTGCACCCTTCTCTCTGCACACGCACATGCAAACTAATGGAGAAGGCACAGCAGTGATTGTGCCACAGCATGAAAACCTAATGCCACTCTTAAAACGGTGATTTTTATGTTACATTTATTTGACAATGAAAAACAATTATAGAACATACTGTCCTTTGTTCTTCCTGTTCCCTTTTCTAGGGACCTTCCTCCCTAAGGGTCACCGTTGCGCACTGTCACTGTGCTCAGGTTTGCTGCTCAAATGTCACTGCTTACAAATGCTTGACCCCACTGAACATTCTTCATAATTTCCTCCCCAGCGCTTAGCATCCTGAGTGCTCACCCTGTCAGCTTTACAGAGTGCTCAGGGGTCACAATTGGGAGAGGAACTGAAAGGGACTCATTCTGGACACCACCCTGGCCACGTTTCCACAGGGCCCAGTGGTAAGAAGTGGCGGAGCCTCTCTTGGAGTTGCAGAGCTGTCCTCTACGTGTGCAGGTTAGACGAAGTGGTGGGTCGATGAGGCACAGGGTCACAGTGGTTCCAGAAGAAGGCAGTGTCCACCCTGAAGATGGCAAGAGGAACAGAGAAAAGGAAGGATACCTGCTTTTCTTCGTCTCACAGCTTTGACAATGGTGTTGAACCTTAAAAATGAAAAACACAAAGAACAGTCATTGACCTTCTTAAATATACGTGGATGAAAAGTCCCTGTCATCACCGTAACTTTCCCTTTCTGCACACATTTCTCTCCATGACCTCCAGCTCCTCACACTGTGCCCTCACCCTAATCTTGACCCCAGAATCCCACCCAGTACAGCTTTTACTGCCTCTCCCCTAGCTGCTCCCCCTCCTTCGTTTCCATCCTTGCTTCTTGGAGTTTTCTGTTACTTTCCTGTCCTAGTCTCTAAACATCCAGAATGTCCCTCAGCAGGACAGCACTAGGGAGGCATGTAGAGCCCCGCGTGGCACCGAGAAATGAACATCAAAGAGACATTAACTAAAATTCATTTCCCAGTCAAAGCAGTGGTCTTGAAATGGCTACATGGGTGCACTGTCTATTGCAGGTAGCCAAAGGTCATTGCAGGGGCCAAGGTTTGTTCTGTGTCTCTCAACCTTATAAAACCCCTGGAGATGGGAAAAGATGAAGCTTTCCTGTCCTAGTCCCTAAACATCTGGAATGTTCTGTTCCTCTTGCAGGCATGTCTAGCTCACAGCCCTTGGATAGCTCTGAATGCAGCCCAACATATTTATAGATGACAACATCAAGTCACAAGGTCAGAAGGTTAGACACTCATGCAAGGCCTCAATCCCTCCTCTCTTTTTCTCTTCCTCCTTGCTTCTTTTACTCTTTCCCTGGGAACCCTCTTCCCTTCCTCCAGCCCCTCACTGGCCCCCTTCTTCTTTCCCTCTCTCCTCTACTAAACATTCTTCCTGCCCTGGGTAGAAAGAAAGCCCCCCCCCCCAATTTGAACTTTCCCTCTGACATAGGGAAAGGCCACTAGATTATTTACTGCATCTTGGGTGCTGTTTCTTGTAGATACAGCTGTCTTGGGAACCCTGAGCAGGCATGGGCAGCCATGAGGACAGAATTAAGTCATTACTGGATGCACTGGCTCTTAGCTATCAAATTCCACCTGACCCACTAACAAATGTGCATCTAGATTTGGGGGATCAAACTCTTATCATTGTGGAATCTCTTTCAAATCAGAGGTTCCGTGCTTTCAAACTTGATTCTGACATTTTACATCACCAAGAGTAGCAGTGTTGGTGGTGACGATGACAGAAAAGAAGGAAGGCTGGGAATTGCCACCTTCACTGATGAAGGTGCTGATGGGGCTGGCTAGGCACATGCCCATCCTGGCATCACTGCACCATCTCCTGCAGAATAAAATCCCAGACCCTCACTGCGCTCTGTAATCTCTGACCTCATCTCCTTCCCACTTCCACACTAGCCCAGTACTGGCCCTTCTGGCTTCCTTGCTGGTCTTTGAATTGTCCACATATATTCTAGCCTCGGGGTCTTTAAACTGGCCGGTCCTCTGTCTGGACAGCCATGCCCATCACTGTAGTTTGTTCGTCCTCATGCTCCTCCCCCTGGTCAAATGCCTCCATTTCCTGATTCCCCCACTTTGACACGGCACTCACTCCTCCCAGCCCTGTCTTCTTACCAGGTTTACTTGTTTTCTCAGTCCACCTTAACGTTCTGTCTCCCCAGTATAAGCCTCACCAGAACAGAAATTGTGACTGCCTGTTTCTGTTCTCAGCAGATGTCTTAACCATTTTTCTATTGCTGTGAAGAGACACCATGACCAAGACAACTTTTATAAGAGAAAGCATCTAATTGGGGGTTGCTTATAATGTTAGAGGTTTGGTCCATCATCGTCGTGGCAGAGGACACTGGAGCACACGTGGTACTGAGCAATACCTGGCCTACATCCTGATCTGCAGGCTGAGAGAGCAACACTGGGCTAAGGGTGGGCTTTTAAGATCTCATAGCCCACACCCAGTGACACACTTCTTTCCACAAGGCCACAGCTCCCACTCCTTCTAATCCTTCTAAAATGGTGCCACTCCCTAATGACTAAGCATTCAAATGTATGGTCTATGAGGGCTGTTCTTATTCAAACCATCACATTCCACTTCATGGCCCCCACAAGCTTATAGCCATACAGCAGTGCAAAATGCATTTAGTCCAACTTCAAAAGTCCCCAGAGTCTGTCAGCCTCAACACTGTTTCGAGGTCCAAAGTCTCTTCTGAGATTCAAGGCAATCTCTTAACTGTAACCTTAAGTAAAAGCAAAAAGCAGATCACATACTTCCAACATACAGTGGCCCAGGATATGCATTACCATTCCAAAAGGGAGGAAAGGGGCCGTTGTAAGGAAACACTGGACCACAGCAAGACCTAAAAGCATCAGGGAAAACTCCAAAGTGTGCCTCCCTGTGCCTGAGGTCAACACATTCTTGGATCTCCAGCTCTTTTCAGCTTTGTTGACGGCAGCAGCAGAGTAGCGACCCAAGGAGAGTTTGTGTAGTGTGTGCATTGATGATGAGCAAGTAGTCAGAGGGCCCTGAGGCCATGTTCTCACTGCTCTGCCCAGCAGCTCTGTGACCTTGGCCGAGTCATTCGTCCTCTCTGTCCTTCAGCTTTCTCATCAACCCACGAGGACACAGATGACTACTCTCAGATCAAAAAGGTACTACGACAAGCAGGTTGGGTGACAGCTCTGACCTTCATTACCTAGCATTTCTCCTAGGCAACTATGGTGGGCCTTTCCCTGGGGAGACATGAATAAATGTCTATTTATGTCAGTCCCGGATAGGAACTGGCAATGGAATAGACACAGCTTCAACAGCGTCCAGCTCAGCAGCCAGGGAGAGTTTATTGGAGTTACTTCTGGAGACATCAGTGTCTCATAAGCAGCACCATGACTAAAAAGCCCGCCCTTGCACGGGCTACAGATGACCCGCGGAACCCGCATCTTTAGAGCTCCCCACCCAAATGGCAGGCATCTATTCCACCAGAAAGTCTGCGCAACTCCACAGCTGTTTATAACCTTGGGGAGGGGACTTCTGAATGCAGCAGGTTTCTGAGGCTCCCGAGTCTCCTGAGTTTCTCTCGCTTCCCAAGTCAAGGAGGCAACAAATGATTCAGAGACAGTAGCTACACTTGCCTTGCAGCTCTAGGCACTTAAGGCTCAGGGGTGCAGGTCAGCACTGCTGGGCCCTCATTTTGCAGGTGAGAGGTGGGCACAGAAAGGCCAGCTTGCCGAAGGCAATATGATAAGAAAGCAGGAGGATGCGGTCAAGGGCACGACGTCTGACTTGAGAAATTATGGAAGTGTACCACATTTGCAGTGAAACTGCGAATCACTGCTGTCTATTCTGGTTTAAACATTCCATTATTCAAACGCTTAGAAATGTTGACTATTATCATTTTTCTGGTTTTCTTAAAATATTTATCTTGACGTGTCTTTATGCAATTGTCTTTCCCTACCTTTCTTGTGCAGGTGCATACTTGTTCATCTGCACACACACACACACACACACACACACACACGCATATGCATATACATATTTATTCTCACTCTCTCTCTCTCTCTTCCTCCCTTTCTTCCTCCCTCTCTCCTTCTCCCAGCCTGTACCCTTCCTGCTCAACATTCTTATACATGGATAATCTGATTTTCTTGTAGGCAGGAGGTACCTCTGATCAACACATAGTAGCTGGTCCTAGACACTTCAGGGAAGTCACTGGACTATGTGGTACTCCTGACCCAGTGACTTGAGGATTCCCTGAAATGCCATGCCTCTTCCCAAGTAGGACCTCCTTGTCTGGAGGCAACTGAGTCAGGGTGCAGGCTTTCAAAGCCCCTCCTGTCTGCGAAGTGGACCTGAACTGGCGGAAACAGCTTAGCTTCCAGTGTTAGTGGAGGAAGTCATGGAGCCCCTCAGCTCTTAGAACTAGAAATACAGCCTGCACTGGGAAACGGACAGGAAAACATCTCTGCTGGGGACAAGTCTTGGCACCCTGTCAAGTACTTGCCAGCATCAAGGCAGGAGGAATAGGCAGAGTAGAGAAATGGGCAGGCCAGGCCTTCACTGGTAGTTGCTACAGGTGGATGCACAGAAGACTAAATGTATAGAAGAGCAAACAGCAGAAAAGGCTACGGGCCAGGGGCAAAGCCTGAAGCCATTGAGGAGCTGTCTATCTGGCCCTGCAGTATACACATTAGAACAGAAATCATCTCACATGGAAGCAACTGCTTGGTGCAATACAAAGAGCGTCAGTGGGGTTTGGCGGGACCGAGTGCCATCTCTGACATCAGCCAAGTTGGCTTCTTTGGAACCCATATCGGTCACTGAGCTATTGCTGCCCCCCGCCAGGCAGTCTCAAGTCACAAGATAGGATAGTGGACCAAAGGGACTCAGTCTCTGTACTGTAGAGTTTCAGTCAGAGGACAATTAAATATTTCATATAGGTGATCTTGCTTATTGAAGTTTGGTGGGAAGGTTACACAAGAAAACTGACTCTGGAGTACAGCAGAGTGCTTTGAAGGGAGACCACCTCAGGGGGCTCCATTGAGCAGGGGCCTGAATGGCCTGAGGATGTTGTCATATTAGAAGTTCAGAGAAGGGCTCTGCCATGGGGGACTGGAATAAAGGGCTTTCTCCACAAGTTTATCATGGACTGGAAGCCAGTGGGACAGTGGCCTTGAAGCTCAAAGGTTGGGACTAGGAATGGTGGAAGGCAAATGGAGACAAACTCTCATGGGACCTTACCAGGCTTGGTATTTTATACTTCGTACTTTAAAGTTGTTATTGCCAGTGTTTATCCTTTCCACACGTGTCTTGCCTGTGAGGGAACTTTGGAACTGGGGGAGATAACTGTATGAAGAGAATGCTGCTCTCCGTATGAGGAATTGCACACCCAGGTTAGTTCCTGAGAGTAAATACATCCAGCCTTTAGGATGTGGATGGAAGACTGATGATGATTTACTAGAGGACTCAGAAATGCCTTAATCTGCCTTATCAATCTCCATCACCCCACTTCAGATCCCTAAGGTAACAGGAAGATGAGAAAACCTCGGGGCGCTCTGTGCTCCCGTGCAGAGCTCTCAGTATAGGTTCCAAACCCAAGCAGTATATAACCTCTTAGCCTTTTCTGTTAAGACAATCCAAATGATCTTAACAGCTTTCTCTTTTAGATCTACTTATTTTATGTGTATGGGTGTTTTGCATGCATATATATGTACACTGTATGTGTGCCTGGTGCCTGTGGAGGTCAGAAGATGATATCAGATCCCCTGAATCTGGGGTTACAGATGGTTGTAAACCACCTTGTGGGTGCTGAGGACAAAACCCAGGTCCTCTGCAAGAGCAGCAACCACTGAGCCATCTCTCCAGCACCTCTAATCCAAATGTTAATGCAAGTAACTCTGGTTAACTAGTATCCAAAGGACACAGAAAGCACATGAATCAAAGGAGACAGCAGGACAGCCGGGCCACCCAAGAACCAGAAACTCAAGAGAATCAAAAATGTACTGCAGCTGATGCATGCCTGAGAAGACAGAACTATGGAAAGAAGAATGGATGGCACCTTCAAACCACTGAAAGGCAAAGAGGGGCAAGGAGCACAGTGGCCACTCCGATCCACACACCCTCAGGTGCAGAGTTTGGAAGGCAGAATACACACAGCACAGGCTCCATCCCCGTGCAATCACAGTCATAGGTGCTCTGAGTGGCTGCTGTTAGTGAAATAGAGCAAGAAAGTCGTCTAACAGGGCAGTGTCCCAGTGAATAGGCTTCAGGAAAGGCCCCGTTGCCTAAGATCCTCCCATGAACTAAGTGGCCATTGCTGCCAAGATACCTGTCTGTCTATGTCTTTCTGTCTCTCCTCCTGCAAAATACGTGAATACCTAAGACCCTGTACAAGGACACACTCTTAGTAAGGACTCAAGGGTGCAAGCTGCACCAGAGATGTCTTCACCAACTGACAGGAATTTCCACAATCTTATCAGCCACCGTTGCATTCCAGCCTGATCTGTCTGCCGGCATCTTGCCCTTCTCAGGCCCCCTGGACAACATCTCTTTGGGTCGAAATCCTCCTTCCGTCAGAGTCCGTGTTCAAGGCTGCTTGCTACCTTTGCGTTCCCACACGTTCTTCGTTTCTGGCATACATCCCAGTCACTCATCCTGCTCCAAGCCCTGGTTTCATTCTCTCTCCCATTGATCTGTTGGCCTCATAGCACCCTTCAACGTGTTACAATAACCACAGCTGCAGCTGCCTCCTTTCCCGCTGTCACCACCGTGATTGTCATCGCCAATGCAATTATCAGGAGGGAGATGTGAATGCCTCATGCTTTCAGTCGTGTTATCTACTAGACTTGACATCCTTGGCAGGTGCCAGCGTTCGTGAGAATGTAGCCAGAGGCCTTACAGGAAGTTGAGCTCACTCAGTTTCTATCCCTGTGTATGCACACATGCATTCACACATGTACTTGCATGCATAGGTAGCTCTCTGTGCTTTCTTGGAACAGGACAGGCTCCTTCTGATCAACGAGGATATAGCAGAGACTTTCTTGCAGATCTGTACCAGAGCCTTGATATTACAAGGTGCTGTATAGATGCCCTTAACATCAGACCACTACTCTCTCAGCATCCTTTCCTGTTTAGCTCCCCTAAGTGTGTCTATTTTCTAATCCCTGGAACCCGTGGAAATGTTACCCAGAGGGACTTTGCAGATATTATTGCATGATTACAGTTATGACCCTGAAGTTATGGGGTATCTTGGAGAGCCCATTTTAACCCAGTTTAACCACAGGACCACATAAGCCCTTAGCAACAAGAAACTTCCTCTAGTAAGAGATAGAAGGTGTATCAGAATTAGAAACCAGGAAAGGTCTGAGAGAAGGGCTTGTATTCTGTTATTCATTCTGAGATGGAGAGCACAGGGTGTGGGTGTGGCCGAGTTGATAGAGGGCTTGGCTGGCACGCACAAATCCCTGGGTTTGATCCTCAGTGCTGTGAACTGCGTGCGATGGTATGTGCCTGTAATTCGGCATTTGGGAGGTAGAGACTGGAGACTCAGAGACTCAAGGTAATTCCCAGCTATCTCTCAAATCTGAGGGCAGTGAAGCTGTATGATAACTTGTCATAAAAAGAAAAGAGAGGAAGGAGAAGGAAGAGAATAAAGAATGGCAAAGAGAATGCCATCTTTAGTAGCATACAGATCAATGAACTGGACACTTCAGTCCTTCAGTTACCGAAAACTGAATTTTGTCAACATCCTGGAGGCAGCTTCTTCCCTGAGTCTCCTAATCAGAGCCTAGCTGGACAGCACCTTGACTTTGGCCCTATGCAACACAAAACAGAAAGACCAGCCAAGATAACCTAGACTTCTGGCCTACGGAGCAATGAGATGAGTGTGTGTTGTCTACAGTACCTACACCCACAGCAGTCTGCTCCAAATGCAGCAGATGAGTACAGTGTAGCGTGCCATGCAAATACCTTCCCCAGGAGGTCGGAAGCTTCATGAACTGAGGTCTATTCCGGTGTTCTAGCTCTATCTCTTGCAGTGTCTACCCATGGGCTCGATATTTCTGCAACAAATGCCATTTTACCATTCCATTGCCTTACTGCTCTGTGTCCTCATCCATGCTTTTCTTCATCCAACCTTATCTTGAGCTTTCCCCCCTAACATCTGCCCAGAAATACTTTCCTGCTCACTCTGATCCAGAACCTCTGGCAATGCAGTCCCCAAAGACAAGTTATTTAACAGATACGGGACCCATTGGCATTAGGCAGGGTTCTCTAGAGGAGCAGAAACAACCAGGTGTCTACCTACTGTAGGAGGGCATCGATTAGAGTGGCTTACACACTAGGCCCTAGGAACCCGGCAATGTCTTTCTGCATACTGGAGATGCGGAGAACCTGACAGCTGCTCAGCCTTTTGAAGCTTGTTGCCTCAGCAACACATGGACAGCACCAAAGGCCTGGAAGCTTTTTGAAGAATTGCTCATATTGAGTCTGAGTTGATAGGATGAAGAGCCTGAAATTTGATGGCCACAGAAGATGGCAGCAGCAGTAACAGATGTACTTGCTCAGGAGGAGGAAACAGAAGCGGGGGTCACTGCTTTCTCTTCAGGACTTTTAATAGATGGACTGCCCGTTGGAAGGTACCCACCTTGAAGGCAGGTTATCTCATCAGTTCATCTACTCTGAAAATGCCCTCAGAAAAATATGCCCAGAGCTATGTCTCCTAGGTGATTCCAAATTCCTTGAAGTTGACCATCAAGACCAATCATAACTGCATTCACATTTAAATTATGGTAGTAATAGATTGTTAAAGAAGTGTTTTTAATACCTACTGTATGCGAAATCTGACCATAAAGCAGTGAACAGTTCTTCATAAAGCACGTTCTTGCGTAGTGTGCCTTTAACACCAGGGTTGATAGCATAATAGATTTTGTTTTTGGGTAGTAACTGAACAGCTCTGGTTGAGGAAGAGACTGTATAAAAATGAAAGAGCCCATGGAGATAATTGACTCCACCAACTATAGTGTTCTTTATTAAATATAGAGAAAATTAAAGCCAAGAGATCATGAGACCCTAGCCAGAGGCTCAAGTTTTAGACTTAGAGCTTTAATCCAAATTTCAAGTTCAATCTCTCTCTACCTTTTCTCCCTTCCTTCATGCTAATGTCTAATACAGGTTATAAACAAGCAGGAAAACTCAGGTGTCATTGGCATCAATATTGGAAACCTCTCCCTGCGGCTTTTTGAAAGAATAACAAAATGCCTATAAACCTGTTTATGCTTCATACAGCCCATTTACAGATCAAAGAATTAGCACCTGTCTTTCTTAATGATGTCTCTAGGTCCTGTCTTAGGAATGTATCACATAGTTGTTTTCCCTCGTAAGACAGAGTCCCAGAAATCAAAATTAACTGAAGGTTATATTCATTTTCAAAGTAATATATTAGAAGGGACTAGAGAGACGGCTCAGCCAGTGTGAGTGCTTGCTTCTCTTTCAGAGGCCAGCATACACATTGAGTGGCTCACAACCTCCTCTAACTCCAGTTTCAGAGGATCAAACATCATTTTTAGCCTTTTTAGGTACCTGAACACATATGAACAAACACACCCAGAGAGACACATAAAATTAAATACTAAAATAAACCTTAAAGAAATAAAGGAGGGGGCTGGCGAGATGGTTCAGTGGTTAAGAACACTGGCTGTTCTTCCTAAGGATCCAGGTTCAATTCCTAGCACCCACATAGCAGCTCACAACTGACTGTAATTCCAAGGGATCTGACACCCTCACACAGACACTAATGCATGTAAAATAAAAATAAATCATTTTAAAAGAAAAAGAAAATAAAGGAAACAAACTCTTTTTTGTGTGTCCTGGGTAGCAAGAAATAGACAAAATGTAACTTAATCAAGAGAACATGGACTTACACTTTCAGCAGGGCAGAAAGGAAACTAAGATGATAATGTTTGGAGCTGTGCTGAAACTTGAAACTTCATGTATAAAGCCAAGAGATTTCTTCTGGGCTGTGTAAGTGTGGCAGTGGTGGATAATGTAAACACTGGTATAAGAGTAGAGAGGTGACTCAGAAATGGGAGGGCTCACTCCCTCACTTGCTCACCTCCCCTAACTTTTAGAGACAGCAGTCAATTGTTAAGGATTGGTTTAACATGACTGGTGCTGAAGAGTTCTTGATGTTCATTGAATTTCTGAGAGGGCTAGCTGCAATGATGGGCAGACACAAAGCAGAGAATAGTAGAGCACTCGGTGTCCAGTCAGACATATTATGGGGTGGAGGTGGGGTGGAGTATCTGATCAGTGTGTTCAGGACAGAACCTCTGAGGTCAGCCAGTGGCCTGGGTGTCCGTGTGTATTATAGAGTGGGCATAAAAAGACTTTATCTGGTCTGTAGATTGAAGGGACAGAATGGTCCTACATTGTCTTTGTATTTTCTTCTATTGGGGTGGCTTCCATCTTATACTATTGGGCACTGCCCAGACTCCCTGCAACATGACAGTAACAGAGACAACTTGAAACAGACCCCAGGATAGACATAAACAACAGGATAGGACAGAGAATTGAGAAGTAGCTGGGCCTATTGACACAGGCTTGTGGTTCCAACTACTTGAGAAGCTGAGGTAAGAGGATCACAAGTACGCAGCCAGTCCTTGGACTACAGAGTGAATTCAAGACCAGTCTTCAAGACAACTTAGTGAGACCTTGTCTCAAACTTTAAAGACTAAAAGAGATCGAGATACAGCTCAGGGGTAGAGCACTTACCCAACATATGCGAGGCCCTGAATTCCAAGCCCCATATTGCCACAAGAAGAAAATAGAGCGCCACAAATGAAATAGTTTGGCAAAGGTGCCAGTGCGGTTCTATTGGGGGTGGGGGCGCCAGTGTGGTTCTATTGGGGGTGGGGGGAAGATCATATAATCAAATGCCAAAATGCTGCTTAACTAGATGGAAAAGTCAAAACATGAGCCTTTATATTGCAATAAAAAGTTAATTCTATTACAGATGTCGGGATAAATATGATGTCTAAAACAATAGAGCACCTAGAGAAAGTGTTTCAGGATGTCTACACCATCTTGGGATGGGCCACGATTTGAACTAACAAGAATAACAATCATGAAAAGCTAACTATGAAAAGATCATGAAACAATACTACGCATACATGTGTGTGTGCGTGTCTGTTTCTCATCTACATCTTTGCTTGTGGCTTCATCATTCTAGTGTCTCTCTTCATCTTCACTTGACTTCTGCCCTCTATCTGCTTTCCTCAGGGCTCATCATTAGCATTAGGGTTCGCCTGAATTTAAGCTGATCTCCTCTTCAGATGTTCACCTTGATTCCATCTGTAAAAACGTTATTTCCTAAGTAGGATTTGCTAAGGTCCCGGGGATTAGGACTTGGGTACATCTTTCTGAGGGATAGCATCTCATCAACTACAGTCTCAATGAGCACAGTGAGATTCTCCCAGAGTGACCACTGCTCCAGAGCCTACACAGGGACCAGGGAGACCTTCTGATGGAGAAGGGACTTGGAAACCTTTGTGTTCATTTCCACTGCTGTCGATGTTTTAGAAAGTTAAATACAGTGGAACCCCCCTTTTCTTTGCTTCCTAACTCTTTGTGTGCGCTAAAACAGACTCCTGTTGCCCTGTGACCAGGCATTCACCTTCACGGATTCTTTACATCCGTGGCTGGGAAGTAGCTCTAGACATGCAAATCTGAACGAGACCAACCTCTGACTTTTCTATCTAAGCCTGAATATGTCTTTTATCCAGTAATCGGTTTTTTCCACTGGGTAGCAAGCACATATCTAGTGACCAGCTCTCCTGTTCTGCAGCTCTCTTTTAACGTCTGTCCTCTGACGCACACATACACCATGTTTCAAAAATCCTCTGTGATCTTGCCAATTAAGTATTTTGAGCATTCTGTGGACGAATTTGGAAGGCATCAGACATAATAGCTGGGTTATTACCACAGTTTATCAACATGGGCTCATTAGCGATGATTTTTTTTTCTATTCACCTTACCACAACAAAGAGGTTATTAACTAGCACAAGAGACATAAGCGTTCTTGGTTTCCCTTAATACTATCTGCAGAGAGGCTCAGATCTTTTATCACAGTTCCTGTTAAATAGATGCAGAGTGATGCATTTAGATCTTTACGCAAGTGATATTTTCCTTCACTAAAAACTTGTTCTCTAAATGTTTTTTAGGTCCTCAAATTACTGACTTTTCTGTGGCTGTGCTAAAGCACCACAACCAAAAGTGACTTATAGAAGAAATGTTATTTGGGCTTATTGTTGCAGAGGTATAAGAGTCCGTTATGGTGAGGGGGGCATGGCAGTAGACAGGCATGGTGGCCAGAGAGAGAAGCTGAAAGCTCACACCCTCAACTGAAAGCATGTAGCAGAGAGGAAGCCGGAAGTGATGTGTGGATTTCAACTCTCAAAGCCTACCCCCAGTGAGAGACTACCTTCAACAGGGCCACACCTCCCAAACCTTCCCAAACAATGCTACCATGTGGGGACCAGGTGTTCACTATCTGAGTCTATGGGGGACATTCTCATTCAGAACACTACAATCCCTACAATCTCCAAGCATTAATGCAGCCTCATGCAGCCTCAGGGAGAAGCAATGAAGTGTAAATGGTCAGATGCACAGTCCTTGGAAAACACTGCCTGAGCTTTACTAACCGTTGTGTTACATCCTACATAGATCTAGTCTCTCTGCCTCCATTTCCTTACCTGGAAAAGAGTTAAATAGATTTATGTTTATGACATGCTTAGACCAGAGCCTTGCACATAATGAGCACTGAATATAGGTGAGCAGTTATGTTGACTCATTAAATCCAAAGAAAAACTTTCGGCTCTTCCTATGAATAAGGCACTTTGGTATGATTCCCTTAGAATTATGGCACCATTTTCAAAAGTCATAGGTTGACAGAGTCCAGTGCCAGATGTGGCACACCTCCTGTCCATCCTGGGTATCCAATCCCCCCCTCCATGCACACAAACATAAACGATACACACAATTGCCATTACTTTTGGCCACCTACCAGGATTTAATGATAAGAACTCATTGCTGAAAACACTACACAGCTTGGTCACTGAACAGGAGAAATCAAGCCGATTCCAACCTGTTGAGTAGTATTCATCATGCCAGAGGTGCTCTGCAGGCTGTGGTGAGGGAGAGAAAAGTCTTGAAAAGTTTTATCCAGCTGTGAACGCTGTGAGCTTTAATGACAGATTCAATAGCGGCATGAATGCTGTGTGGGTAACCCACTGCTTTCTGTTTGGATTTAATGCTACACCACAGAAAGGAACTTATACCTGGTACTATGAATCTAGCCAAGAACCTATGGCCAGGAAGCGCATATATACCATATACACCATATATACCCTAGGGGAAACCCACTTATGTTATTTGGCTCAGTGGAAATAACACCAAACTGCCTTCTAAATTCTTAACCTTATATCCATAGGCTAGTGCAGCTCTCACGAGATAGGATCCTTCTTACAATGGATATCAGTTAACACAGAGACTCACAGTCAGATTTCAGAGACTGAGTGATTCTTGGGTGCCCAGCTCCAAATGGGACACTTCTATCGCCCTTCCCCACAGTGAACCGCATTGAAGAGGGGGTGGAAAGATTTTAAGAGTGACAGTACTGCAAAACTGTCCCTGGACATGACAGGGTCATTGTTCTCATGAACTCTCAGCAGCTGTGGCTCCCGCACAGGACCTACACAAGATCAAGCCAATCCACATTACACTATGGATGGGGAGAGTCACTGGGGCCACACCTAGGGATGGCTGCTGAGAGAGAGAGACAGTTTTCTTTAGGACTGTGGCCCATGTTTGGTTGTCCATGCTCCGGGGACTGGCCCCGTATGTGTGTGGACAGCTCTAATTAGACACAGTGAGATATAAATAAAAAAGTGAAGAGGTTATAAGGTTGAAAGGGGGATGTTTCTTAGGCGGGGGGGGGGAGTCTTGCAGACTTTGGGAGTGACTATATGATCGAAATACATTGTGGACATATATGGCAGTCTTTTGAAATTTTTATTTTATTGTTTTTAATTATGAATATGTATGTGAATCTGTGGTATTGGGTCCCTGGAGCTGGAGTTGCAGGTTGTTGTAAGCTGCCTAATATGGATCTGGGAATCAAACTCTGGTCCTTTGCAAGAGCAGTAATACGCTAAGCACTAAATCATCTATTCCGACCCATATGTGACATTCTTAAAGAACAGATAAATACAGCTATTTTTTTTTTAAAGTCATAGTTTGAAATCCAGCCCACAGTGCCTCAGAATGTGATCTTACTTGGAGAGAGAACCCTTAAAGAAGTCATAAAAACAGAATCAAGGTCATTAGAGTGGGAAGGTAGCCATGTGATTGATGTCCTCATAAAAGGGGAAACTTTGGATATGGGGACAAACATTGCGATGATGAGAAGAGACTCAAGGAAAAAATGGTGCTCTTCAAACCAAGCCAGGGGGTCTATAGTAGACCTACCCCTTACAAGCCTCCAAAAGCAACAACCATGCCAGCACCTTGATTTTGAACCTCTAGCCCAGAACTATAGTGTAAGTCCCTGCCATTTAAGCCACCCAGTGGAGGGTCTTCAGTACAGCATTCTAGGAATCTTATAGAAGTAGTTCTCACAACTTGTCTGTATCTCCAGGGAGCATACAGTGTGACCAAAGACAGGTTTTATTCCATAGAACATTGATTGAACGCAATAGAATTTCCCTAACATCTTAAACAGATGAGCAAGCACAAAGGTGCACACCAAAATTCAAAGACAAGAACATCAAGAGGGTTCTCCATCTCTTGATTCTGTTCCTCCCTTCCTGTCTTGGTAACTGTGGTATCTCTTTCCTTCTCCCCTTCCTCTGCTTCCTCAGCCTGTTCTTCAGCCTCCTTCATTCTGGTTTTCCATGCTTCCCCAATGCAGCTAGCACTAAATATAATCCCAAGCAGCACCCAGGCTTATGCATTAAAGATAGAACAACCACCTATGGTCTGGGAATGTAGCTCAGTAGATAGAGGGCTTGCCTAGCATGCACGAAGTCCTGGGTTGCATCTCCAATACTAAATGAAACCATTGGAGTGCATATCTGTAATTTAGGCACTGTAATTTAGGAATGGAGACATGAGGATCAGAAATTCAGAGTCATCTCATCTTCTGCTATGTAGTAAGGTTGAAGCCAGCATGCATTCATTATATGCAACTCAATGTCAAGAAACAAAGAACAAAAATATACAACCCCCTAGAAACAAACTGCATGTCTTTCTCAGCAACTTTAACTTCTCAGATAGGAGTCTATCATTCCCTCACCCTGCATTAGGTATCTGCCCATCAACTGTTAACCAAAGGACACAGACATGGTGCTTCTACTGTAGCTACACATGTGGAACGAGAAAAGGGGCCATTACTAAGAAAGGGATACTGGGCAGATAATTTGAGGAATGTCCTGTTACCAGAGACGAGTAATCAGAGACATGAAGCTGGCGAACTGCACAGCACAAGGCTGATAGAGCTAAAGCCTGTTAGCATTTGGCATCTTCTAGTCACAGAGTTAGAGTGGCCTCTTCTGCTTCCAAAGAGGCAGAAGAGTTGTGGTTACGACAGTGGGTCACTGAATCAAAAGGCTCATGGGTTCTAATCTGATGTGTTTATCATGTGATCCTGAGCATGTCACCTTCCTCTCTGAAACTCGGCTTCCTTTTGAAAAGGGAGATAAAAATTCTGTCGCTAAGTTTGAGACGAGGCCTGAATGTCCCCTGGATACATAGAAGTGTATAATAAACTCAAGTGTCTTACACTGGTGGTGTTTAATACCTCCTTTTTTTCTGTTTTGCTTCCTCCTCCAGGCTGAGTTCTCTGAGCTGAACCTGGCTGCTTATGTTACCGGAGGCTGCATGGTGGACATGCAAGTTGTAAGAAATGGCACCAAAATTGTGAGGTAAGCAGACCTAAGATACAAAAGCCATCTGAGAAGTGTGTATGAAAAAACTCACAGAGACACCTCCACGCCTGCCTGCCTGCTGCCCACGGCCACCTTCAGGTGCCATGTGCACATGCCTTTGTCAAAGGACGTCCACAGAATCCCAGGTGTTCCCATAACAGAAATGACTTATGACACAAAGACATGAGAAGCAACTGTGATGTTCAAGTGTAAGGCTTGGGCTTGTGGAGAAATACTCGGGTTCTGGCCGTGGAGCTGTGGCTCTGTTCTGCCTGTATTTGGTTCCTGTTGCTCTCTGTTATTTATATGAAGTGTAGAGATAGCAATGCTGCAGCCAGAGGCTGCCAGAGTTTCCATAAACTCATGCGTGTAAGAGCAGCCTATCCATAGCGTAAAGGTTTAGCAGAAAGAACAAGATCCCTTCCAGTAGCACAGCAGACTAACCACTCAGGGAAGCCTTCCGACCACAACAAAACTAAAAGCCCTGGTTATCAGATTTTCCAGAAATCTGTGTAGGATGTGTGCTGAGCAGGAGAGGAAGTAAGGGAATTCTTTGGAAGTCAGAAATGACAAGTACAAATGCACAGGACAGATAAGACTCACATAAACGCAGCCCTATGTGGTTAAGCTCTGTGAAAGGGCTGCACAGGCCAATGTCTCAAACAGTCTCTTCAGGAAAGACAGGCAAGCAATGGAGCATGGTTGGGGGATGTGGAGCATTTGGCTAATGCAATCGTCATTTACTGCGTGATGTTTTGGTGCAGGGAAGACATTGTGTGGTTTCCTGTTTCCAATAACAGTAAGCCAAATCACTTGGGCCACTACTGAAAACTAGTTTCCAATAATTGTAATGCTTAGAAGCCTTCAGAGAAGTGGCATAACCGTGGGGAATACAGGAGAGAGAATGATGGGACAGTGGAAACCCAGAAAGATCACTAAGAATTGTTATTATTTGAATGTGTGTCAGACTCATTTGGCTGAACACTTGGTCCCTAGCTGGTGGTGCTTTTTTGCAAGTTAGCCAAATCTTTGGAATGTGGGAACAAGCTGGAGGAAATAAGTCACCAAGGTGGGCCTTAAAGTTTATACTTGGTTTCAGTTCTATCCAGCTCTTTCCATTTGCTGGCCAGCCATAGTGTGGGGACCAGTTCCATGTGTTCCCACCATCAAGGAACCGCTAGGCCGTAACTTACCCACAATGATGAGCTGAAAACCCTCTGAAACTATGATCCAAAATCTGCCTTTTCTCTCTTAAGTTGCGTCTGTCAGGTACTTTCTGTCACAGTGATGGGAAAAACAAGGAACACAAGTACAAAGCCATCATGTCTTTAGACTGTCTATGTGCTAAGTGGCCCAGATTAGAAATTGGCTTTGATAGGCTAGGGAGGGAAAGGTAAAAAGAAGTCAACACTCAGGCCTCCTTGTATTAGAGAGTATAATTGTTGATACCCCTCCCAACACACACAATTAACCAAGTCCAGAAGGACTCCACCTTCAAGGTGAACTTGAAACCAAAGTAGCTGAGGCCTCACAGTGATACCTGGGAATGCTTGGGCATTAAACTTGATGCATGCTCATCACAAGCGTGCCAGAAGTGGAAACAAACCCTTTGTATAAGAAGATACTTTCATGCTATGCTTTGGAGAATTCTTTATGCAACAGCTAGCATGTGGTCAAAATTAACTAGCATCCGTGTCAGGAATTAGAAACAGGAATAGTGGACCACAGGAGCTGAACTTCAGAGAGACTAGATATTGTGCCAGACACAGATTAGTAAAAGAAAAAATTATGTGTGTGTTGAGAGAAAAAGAAAACCAAGTTTGAGCATATTTGCAGAGAACAAGGAAGTATAAAAAGTAAGTGTTCTAGTTTGAACATGTGCAGATCTTGGGCATGTTGTTATAATGTCTGTGAGTTCCTATCTGCATCAGCTCTGTCGTATCTGGAAAACACTGTTTCCTTGAAGCCGTCCGCTGCCTCTGGCTCTTATAATCTTTCAGCTTTTTCTTCCACGTAGATCTCTAATCCTTGAGGGAATGAATTCCACTTAGTGCTGAGCGTGCCCATGTCCGTCATTCTCTGCATGTCACACCAATCTGAGTCTCAGTGTTAATTACCATCTACCGTTTGAGGGTACAGTGAGACACTGAGCTATGGGTATAGCAATATGTTATTAGAAACCATTTTATTATTGTGTTCATTTAGCAGAGTGATTGTAGTAGATTTTCCCCTGGGATCCATTTAGTTTAGAAACTATTTCGTTTCAGGTTCTTGGCCTCATTAAAAATGTCAGGCTATGTCTGACATAAAAATGTCAGAAGCCAGCCTTCAAACAGATAAGGGGGAGTGGGCAAAAAGTCCCATCCCTGATCAAGGAGATATTTGCAATTGGTAGCTGCTGGGAGGGGAAAAGTCTGTTTTCTTCAACGGAGTGACACTGGGCAATATCAACCATACTGCAAGTCAGGCTGCATACTAAGGAATAGTTAGGCATCATAAGATGGACTCCATGATTTTGTTTGGTTGTTTTGGTGTGAATTGTTGTTGTTGTGTCCTTTTATGTGTGCTATTTTTTTTTTTTTGGTTTAGTTTGGTTTTGTCTTTTAAGAAAAAAAAAAAGGAACGCAAAGTTAGATGGTAGGATGGGGATCTACAAGGAGTTATGGGGATGGGGGGATATGGCCAAAATATAGAACTTCTAGAGATGGGAAACTGTCATAGCTGAAATGATGGATGTGCTGTATTTAACAGCACATTAGACACAGCTGGGAAAGCATCCATGGAATTGAATGAATTGTCCTGAAGGAGGCTGAGAGAATGGAGAATGTCAGAATGTCTCAGGACATGCTGGGATGCTCATTTAATCATAGGGTCAAAAGAGAAGTGAAGGAACAAAAGGGTGGAGCAGTGTGATTCCTCCAGCAGAAGATGCCAAGCCAGAAGCTCAACACAATTTAAGCAGGATTAGGAAAAAGATTCATACACCCAGACATGCCCGTGCAACTTTAGAAAGATAAAGAACAACCTCTTGAGAATGGGCAGAGTTAGGCAGATAAATGTCTTTTATTGTAGCAACAGAGTGGCAGCTTTCAGAGAACCGTGGATAGGATGCCTTCAGGGCAATGGAGAAAATCAGTTGCCAACCTCTAATTCCACCCTTAGGGAAACAGCTTACGTAAACAATGAACAGATAATAACACTTTCAAAGAGCAGATCCTGGCTAAGGGAAACGCTCAGGTATTTAGGGCAAAGGAAAATGAACCCCGAGTAAGCAGAGGTGAAAAGAAAGAAGATGCTGTATGTGGGTAGCTGTCGTTTCTGCAGGAAGGTGATGGTAGTCAGGCTACTTGTAGAGTCGCAGTGGTTATTACAGAGAGTCTCTGTGTACGCAGGTAAAGAGCCAGTCCAGTCCGCTCACTCTATCAAGGGGCATGGAACTGCTGGCCCACCTCCTAGTTTGCCACATTTCTGTCTCTGAAGCCATGTCCTCATTTCTTCCCTGCTCAGAGGGTCCCTGGACCTTGTAGGAGAGACACCAGTTACAGTCAGATATAGGAATGGAGCCCCAGAACATGGATACCTGATCCTCCACCTTCTTTCAGAAAGTGTGATCTTCCTAGGAATTACCCTTTAGTGGTGAAAGCCACAACCTCTGCAGAGGACCCGAGCATTCGTTAAGCGTTTGTGCCACCAATATGAATTGCTAATTTCATTAAACATGAATGGATCAAGTGTTCTACTTAAACAAGTTTTTCGTGGTGGCTTTAAAAATTGTAACTACATTCTCTTCAAAAGATTAACCTAAATATAATAACACAGAGGATTTGAAAATTTAGGGGGAAGTATACCAAAACTACTAGATTAATAGCTATCTCAGAGCTCCGTGTGGTGATGTAATCACAAGATGCGGTAAGGTGAGGCCAAAGGACCGAGACTTCCAGGCCCCCTTAGGTTACATAGAGAGTTTCAAGACACCCCAAGGGGTTGGAAGGTCGTGCAGCGGAAGAGTGCTCGCCCAGCACCTTCTAGAGGCCTTGGGTTCAAACCCCACTACTACCACCAAAAATTTTTTTTTTTAAATGTGTATTAACCAGGCCACTCTGAGTTTTACATATAATGAGACCATGTCTCTAAAAAAGAAAAAAAAAAAAGCTAGCTAATTCAGCTATATTAATATATATCATGGGGGTTGGGAAAATGGACTTCCAGGTGACGTGTGTTACCAAAGAAAAGGAAATTAGCATGTTATGATGAAGCATCTATTTATTGAGGCGAAATAAAGCTCCCATTTTATAAGCACCCAGGAAAGATACCACAAATGTAGTTCAAAAATTGATGTGACTACAAGGGAAAACAAGTCTGCCATCAAGGGTGATTTTGAGGCGGCTGAAATGTACGCTCTGTGCACCGTATGCCCTCACGGTAGCCACACTGTGCAGTTGAGTCTGTGAAAACCTAAAATATCATTATTTAGGAATCAGTGTGTCATGATATTCAGTATGGCCAGTGCTTGTGCCTGCTGTCTTATTTGAGAAAGAAGGCTCCCTTTGTGATAATTAATGTGACTCCATCTACGCCGTTAGTTCTCAAGTCTGGCTGCAGATGAGAATCACCTGGAAATCAATTTTAGAAAATCCTGTTACCCAAGTTACTCTTCAGACCAATTACACTGGAATCCCTGAAGGTATGATACAGTCAGCCATGTTTTGAAAGCTCTCTAGATAATTCCAGCGAGTAGTGTTCTGGGTTCATTTCTGTAGTATAACCATTTTATACCCTAACAAAAAGCAGCTTAGGAAACAAAGGTTTGATTTCGGCTTCTAAGTCCAGGTTACAGGCCATCATAGCAGGGAAGTCAAGGAAGCAGGAACTTGGGACAGTTGCATCACATCCACAGTTAAGAGCAGAGAGAATCAAATGTATGCATGCTCACTTGCTTGCTTGTGCTCAGCTAGATTTCTCAACCTTTCTCTAGTTACGGAACCCCCTACCTAAGGAATGATGCTGCCCACAGCGGGCTAGGTCTTCCCACATCAATGAACTTAATTAAGTTAATAATTAATTAATTAACTATAGCAGGTTTATAGTTTATAGTTTCCACAACCTGCTATCACTGCCCCATCGTGTACAGACCACGCATTCTAACACACAAGCCTGTGGGCCCAGAAGGTATTCACAGTCTCCTACAGACAACTCAGTCTAGCAAGCTTGATACAAAGCCTCAGACTTTGTAGGGAGTATTCACTCATCAGGAAGCTGCAGCTTGATTTACACTGTGACCTGTGGGGAGAAAACAATGGTTCCTATGATGTAGGACCATGACAAGCCCTAGCTGAGCTCTCCCAAGTTGGAATGTTGAGCAGTTCTCTTAACTTGTGGTATCTTTTTACAGAAACTCTTAGGTATCATATTGGAAATGCCAATAAGCCCTTTTCACTGGATCCATGACTTATTACGTGTCAGCAGGACCTATACCCAGATAGTGCTAAGCATCATCTCTTGGGTTAGGTGGGTTAACAGGGATCTTGATGGTACCGTGAGTAGAGAAGACGGGATGTCACTAGTATGGGCGGGCACCATTCTGTCCACACAAAGCCCAACCTAAGAGCACAAATGGCAAAGCTGAGGCTGTCTTCTGGACCTAAAGGCATCCATGTTCTCCTGTGTCCTCCATCAGCAAAACTCCCAGTTGTCAAGGTTGCACACTCTAGGACTTATTCCAGTGGTCTCTCAGTTCTCGGGCCATGACCCAAGAGTGACACCATTGGTTCCTCTGCTTCTCAGGACTCCACACTCAGAGTGAATCCCATCCCTGGTTCTTCAGCTCACAGTTGGCATCTTGTAGGACTTCTCCACGGTCGTGCGCATTAGTCCTCGTAACATGTCTGCTGCTCCGTATTCTGTTGCTTCAATTTCTATGGAGACATGTGGTTCTCATATTCCAAAAGACCAGGATGGTGGCAGAGTAAACCACTGCTAGCTTTCTCCAGCATCCATTTCTTCTGTTCTGAGAAACAGCACCTAGACAATTTCCCACCACAGTGTCTCCTTTCCACTTAGTCTGAGTAGAGGGTGCAGCTGACAACACCCTAGTCTGTTGCACTTTCACCTTGGGACTTGAGGTAAAGCAACGGGACTTTCTCACGAAACTCCTCTTGAGCTCTTGGTGAACAGGCAGGGGCTGCTGAGCTGCTGGCGTGGATGTCCTGAGCGGCGGCATTGATAGGGTGGATGCCTGCAGCTGATGGTGGCTCTCTGTCTCTCAGAGTGTATGACCCGCCGAGAACAAAGCCAAAGCAAAGGAAATCAGAGCCAAGAGAGACAGGGACCGGGTGGTGTGACTCAAGACTGGGTCCGCACTCTTCTGCAGACTTGAGCCAAGAACAATCCCTTTTAGTTTAAGCCAGCTTGAAGGGCACATACAAAATTTGTGAATTTTTATTTACTTAACAAACACTTTTATAACGTTCCCTATGTGCTAGGCGCTGTTCCAAGCACTTAACATATATTAACTCATTTTACCCTTTCAACAACCCCATAAGGTGTGTGCTATTAAATCCCGGTTTTATAGATAAGAAGGCTGAAAAAAAAACCAGTGAGTTGCATAATGGGTTCCAGGTGTCTAGCCAGTGAGAGGTGGAGTCAGCCAGTCTGACTGACTCAGCCAGTATGACCCACGGCCAGAGCCTGTGTGTGGCATCTCGGCCCTGATTGCCCCTCTTTCCTAAGAGGGAGAGTGTTGCATAGAATTTCTTAAAGAGGTGTTAAGTTCCCCGCTCTGAGCGATACATAAGAGGATAGGTTCACAACCATTTGGGGAAAAAAAAGCCATGGAAAGAATCCAAGAATCCGACTTAGAGATGGGGCATAGGGAGAAGGTCGTTACCACTTACTGGTGGATCCCTGTGCCAAGTGCTTCATTTAAATGTGATCTTGTCTATTCCCACAACCCCTAAGATGGCCCAAAGAAAGCAGTGGTCAATGGAGCTTGGCAGTCAGAGCCAGTCTCTGGAGTAGACTGCCTAGGTAGGTGTCTCTCTTCAGCCTGAGTGAGGGCGTTATGTGACTGTGGGTAGCACCTTCTCTGGAACACTTAATTCTACCAACTACTTACAGAGTTCAGTGAGGGATAGACAAGATGCTGTGTGCTGAGCCCTACAGCAGTGTGCTACACCAGAGTAATTCTTAAATTAAATTCTGATAATTATTACCATAGCCCATTTTACAGAGGAAGAAACCAAGTCACAGCAACAGAGATTCTCTTGGAGCCGTGGAATTGCTAGAGTGTGGCTGAACCAAGCCTCTGATGAAGCCAGGTGAAGCTCCAGGTATTTGTAACTCATTGCAGTTCCCTCTGTCTGCCTCAGGAACATCTGTCCCCACTTCTCCCACCCCAGGAGAGCATGGGTAGACCCCACATCTATAGACAGACAGCATCAGGAATCTGAGATCTGGGTTGGCAGCTTTCTGTCACTGTGACAAGATACCTTAGTTTAATCCACTTAAAAAGAGACAAGGTTTATTTTGGCTGGAAATTCCAGATATTTCAGTCTGTGATTGCTTGGCCATGTTGTTTTGGGGATCATGGTATCCAGTAAATCTTTATGCACATGTGACATAGAAGACATTGTTATCTTGGGGTGCTTGTGAAACGAAACAAAGCAAGCAATAAGAAAGAACCAGGATCCCAATGTCCTTTCATGGCACACCCCACAGACCCAACATCCTGCCACTAGGGCCCACCTCCTAAACCTTCCACCACCTGTCAACAGCATGAAGGGCCAGAGGCCAAGCTCTTAGCATGTGACCTTTAGGGCCATCTCAGGTCCAAACTCAAGCAAGCTTTCTGCATGGCTGATCAGGAACAGAGCTTATGCAAGTTAGTAGAATGCTGTTCTCACCCAGAGGAAATCTACCTTTCAGCCTCAGCTAGGTACCTTACAAGGCACTAATACAGCCTGCACGGTTTTTGTAAGCACCACATGAAATAGTATATGTGAAAAGTTTATTTTAGCCAGGTAGTGGTGGCACATGCCTTTAATCACAGCACTCGGGAGGCAGGCAGAGACAGGCTGATCTCTGTGAGTTCAAGGCCAGCCTGAGCTACAGAGTGAGTTCCAGGACAGCCAGAGTTATAACAGAGAGACTCTATCTCGGAAAAAAAAAAAAAAAGTTTATTTTATTTACTCTACAAATTGTTAAGGGCTTGCTATGCTCCGGGCACAGTTTCTGAAACTGGGAGCTACATCAAGAATTGTATGTGGCAGGAGAAAGAATTCACTCCTTCTTGGCTTATTTAAATATGTGGATTTTAATGAAAGAGTCATTTGCAAAGGAATGTCTGGGCCTAGAGAATCAGAAACTATAAAGCTGGTATCCCCACCAGGGCTAAAGGGACAAAGAGGGAAAATACCATTACAGGTAGAGCATCCCGATCCTAACCCTAAAATACTCTAAAATTCAAAACTTGTACAGTACTTCCATGACATCATAAGTGGAAACTTCCACATCATCAATGTGTGTTTAGTACTCAAAATTGCGAAAAACTATTATAGTTCATTACCCCCAGGCTTGTATATATCGAATGGAAATAAATTTTGTGTTTAGGCTTGAGTCCCATTTCCAAGATACAGAAATATGCAACACATGTAAATACATGGAAATATTCTAAAATCCAAGACCATTTGAAATGCAAAGCAGTCTAGGTCCTGAGCACTTGGCATGAAAGACACAAAGCTCTAGTCTATAGATTTAGTTTCTAGTTAAACAAGAGGTGCTGTGCTGAGCCTGTGGCTGCAGAGGAGCTGAACACCCTCCAGAGCACTGAGGGACAGTGTTATGAATGTGCTATGCAGATATAAACAGACACCTTCATCTTTCCACAATGTCATAATTTATTAGCTAACAATAAATTCACAAAAAACAAAACAAAACAGTAGTTTCATTGGCAACAGCTTCCCACATAGTGTTGATCACCTTGATAGTCAGCTAAGGGAAACACAGGTTCTTTTATTTCTCTCTCTCTCTCTCTCTCTCTCTTTCTCTCTCTGTTTATTTTTGCATGATAGAAAGGTAATGTGTGTATGTGTTTGTATGAGCAGGCATGTGTGTATGTGGAGGTCAGAGGTCAAATCAGATATCTTCCTCAATTGTTCTTTGACCTATTTTTTGAGACAGGATCTCTTAATGAGCTTGTAAGTTTGACTGGACAGACGGGACAGTGAGCCCCAGAGATCCTCCTTCTCTGCCTTCCCAGTACTGGGATTATAAGTGCATGCCAATGTGCCCAGCTTTTTTATGTGCGTTCTGGGGTGCAAACATGCACCTTCTTGACTGAGTTATTGCCACAGCTCAGGTGTCCCCCACTTTATGGGGTCCTGATAGGATGTTGCAACTATTTATTAATCTGATATATTTGAGAAGTTTGTAGGCCTGGTTTTCCTGATACGATTTTAACATGTCCACGTGCTCATATGGTCCCAATTAACTTTATAATTATATTTTTACATATATGTGTAGGGCAGAACCCCTTCTACTTTTAGGACTAAGTTATTTATCAGTGTGTGCCTTGTGAGCAGTATATACAAATAATGTTGCTTATGTGCCCATTATAGTATATCCTGCCTCTGTATTTCCATTCAAATGTTTGCTTAGCGCACAAAATTACAAAAACGTACTATAGAAAATTACCTCCAGGCTAGTTTGTAACATATATGTGAAATGCAAATGAATTTTGTGTTCAGAGCAATTAAAGTCAAAAGCTGATTTAAAATGGAGTCTCTCGGGCAAGTCACAGCCAGTAAGATGCTATTTTATGCAGTACAGAGTGACTTAGAACAGTGCACAGCCTGAAGCCAACAGGTAGGCACTGGGGAGAGCTGCTACCACCCTTTTCTCACTCTACCTTCCAATCTCCGGCCGGGGCCACACTTCAGTAAAGTCATGCAGAGGCCAGAAGGCAGGAGAACTGGATCGATGCTGTCCACAGGACCAGACTTGCCAGGGCTCAGAACAGCAGGGAGGGGTGGGGAGAGAATGGAGTCAGTCTAGGAAAAGAGAGTAACTGACGGACTCTTCCGTGGCCAGCTTCGCTAGGCTCCTGCTCCTGAGGCCAGATTCTGGTATCAGTTTATAAGTTTTAATTGATGGATTAACTGTCAGTCTTTGCAGCAGTTAAATTGATAGCCCTTCTCACTCTGCTGTCTGGCTAGCACACAAACCAGAGGTTCTTCAAGTACTCAGATCTTTCAGCTCCTAAGGAAACCAGCTAGTTCTATTTAGAAAACAGAGCAGGGGTCAGTCCAGGGCATGTTGAAATCGTCTGGGTTCAGACTGGAGCCTGGTTCCACCAAGCAGTGAGAAAAAGGGGCAGCTGTGTTCACCCAGACAGATGGGATTGGAACTCAGAATGAGAGACACCAAGAATGCAAAACACCCAAGGAGGCAGACATTAATGAGACCCAAGCTAATTATGCAAGCTAGCTCTGAGTCGTTCACATCAGGCAATTCTAAATCATGGGCAGCCATTCAAACCACAGCGGCTGATAATGTACATCACTCATTAGAAGGTCAGACCTCAGAGAGCTGAAGAGGGGGAACCAGAAGGCATCAGGAACTAAGAGTGTGAGGCAAACCACCAAAGGTTCTTCGATGCCACCACCCCAGACCCCAGGAAGGTTCATGAGGCCAGAGGGAGACGCCTGAGTTTATCCTAACTAGAAGGGGACAATTCATCAGATTATAAAGACTTCAAAGTGCCTTGCGCAATTGTCTGTGTGTCCCTGTTGTGCAGGGAAACTGGCCCTGAGCAAGAAGAGCAATTCATCAGAGCCCCCTAATGTAAGAACTGGTGCTAGTTAGTCCCCAACCTTCTCCAAACTCTGAGAACTCCAAACATTCCAGGAAAAAAAAAAATTGGTCTGGAGAAAAAAAAAAATGGTCTGGAGAAAAAAGAAATTTACTTACTTTCAGTAAGTAAAGTGCTTGCCACACAAACTGAGGAGCTGAATTTGGATCTCCAGTACCCACATAAGCCCAGCATGTCTATGTAATCCTAGCACTGGGAAGTGACGACAGGGGATCCCTGGGGCTTACTGGCCAGCTAGAGTTCCTAAATCAGCCAACTCTGGGCTCATTGAGAAGCCCTGAGTCCCGAAATAAGGTGGGCCCTGATTGAGGAAGACTCCTAATACCAACCTCTGGTTCCCACATGCGCAGCACACACACTGGTGCACACAAACACACTTTGTATAAATAATATTCCTTTGCTATTTATTTCACACACATTTACCCTGAACATTGACTTTCACATTCCAGATATGCATTCACTGAGTGACTACTGAATACCAGGCAGAGTCTGCAAGTATGGCACAGAGCCCGGTTCCTACTTTTCTGTTAAGGCTTCTCTATGTATGGGGGAAAGTGTTCTCATTGGCTCCTCTAAATCTATCTACACCCCATGGGCTTCCCCATCCTCTATTCATTCACTACTAGAAATAGAAGATCTGCAATGAACCAAACAGCCCACAGGTTGATATTTAAGTCATGGATATGTGTACTAACGCAAGTTCTGGGAGAACAGCTGGTGTCAGAGGCAGACAAGCACAGAGGCTTCTCTCAAGGGCTGACTTAAACAAAACTGAGAGAGGAGCCCTGTGGCTCTGGAAGGAGAGCTTACCCTCTGGCTTGACCTTGTGTGGATCCTACATTTGTTTTCTCAGTGTGGAGACAGAGCCCAGTGCTTCAAGCGTTCAACACAAGCACTCTGTCAATTGAAACAGTATCACAAGCTCTCTGGTGCACAATCTTTGAACATGCTCACCATGCTTCTTAAAATGCTTCTACAGTCAGAGAATCCCCTCACCCCCTCATCCTCTTTCCAATCTGCCACCAAACATCGCCTCTTTCAGTGGAAACTTGCCAGACCTAAGCTCCCTAGTCTCTAGGCCCAGTGACACATTTTCTTTTCTGTCAGGCGTGGATATCCCTGCTCGAGATGATTGATGGACAGACACTTCTAGTTTTAGATAACACAAAATACACAAATGTACCGTAGTTGTCAGTGTAGTATAGATACACATAAGGAATGCCGGAGTGAAAATTAGTTTCCTGCACTATTTTCTAGATGAGATCCAGTAGACGTGGGATTTCTCACGTCCCCATTTGTTTCCATCTGTCACCTGTCTGGTTTTCAACACCCGTGTGCTCACTGGATGTGGAAGGCACCAACTTCTCCCCCACTGCTGGTCCTGTACTATGACAAACTCCTGGAGGATAGTTAGCGTCTACTTTCCACATGTCCCTGGGCTGAACTGTCTCTGAGCACCTAGTTAGAGACAGCTTTTCTGAATTGTAGCCCCAGCTCCTGGCACAGTGTCTATCTTGGCTGAAGTCAATCCATGACTAGTGGGCAATTTCCACAAATGAGAGTCTTGAAATTCTGTAAAGTCAAAGACTCACCACTGAGAAAAACTTGACTGCAGTTGGCCCCCATGGGGCCAGTTGGGGATTTTGTGACAGGATACCACCTTTGACCTCTGACCCTGAGAGGACTTATGCTTCGGGTCCAAAGCTGGCATATCTTGTCATTGCGAGATTCAGTACAGCAGCCTCAGAGGGAAGACTGCCCCTTCTGTCTGAGCCTTGACTGCAGCAGGGAGAATTGCACAAGAAGGCAATAATGTAAGCCTGGAAATAAATCTCCGGCCAACAGTTGGAGAGCAGGTCTACCAGCCCACTGGAAGAGGAAACAGCAGCCAGTCCCAGGAAGCAGAACAGTGTGGCTCTTGATTACAGCATCACAGAATGGGAAAGACCCATGAGACCTTCCACCCAGAACCTGCCAAGCTTGTACACTTTCCTAGTGTCATAGTGGGTTCAGTACTTCTTTTAATGACTATTTAAAAACACCTGACCAAAGCAACTTGCAGGAGAGTGTACTATGGCTCATGTTCCAAGGGGATTCGGTCTGTTGTGACTGCGAGAGCTTAAGGTATCCATTCACATTGCATTCACAGTCAGAAAGCAAACAGGGCTGGGTAAATTTTAGCACTGGTTATTTATTAACAGCAACAAGAGAATTGAACTCAGGAAAGTTAAGACAAACTGGGGTCCTGCGGACCAAAGACTATGCCCTTTCTGAGCCTCTTCCTTGCCTGTTGGAGATGATATGGCTATAGACTATCTGATATGCTTAAAGCAGACAGTGGAGGGCTGTGTCCTTGATAAATTATACACGGATGCTTGAGGATAGGTGCTATATTATAATGCAGTTTTTCTGGTACATTCCTTTGTTTTTCTGGTCACTAATGTTTCCGTGTCATCTGGCCTGTTTGCTGGTCTTCTGGACTCCTCACCTCACCTTCTGTAGAATTTCTCCTGAAGGTCCTGCAGTGCCTGACAGTGCTTTGGGCTCTTGTGCAACTTGTCCTTCATTGAAGGAGACCGGCTTAAAGGGGAGCCAGTGTCAAAAGGTAAACACAGGGTCTCCAAATGTCTTGATTTCATTTCTGTTGCTGTGGCAAAATATCCTGGCAAGAAACAACTTAGGGAAAAGTGGTGGTGTGGTGGGGGGGGGTATTTCAGCTTACAGTTGTGATCCCTCATCATGGGGAAGTCAAGGCAGGGACTTCAAATAGTCACATCAGATTCATAGTCGAGGCCCCTGAGGATCTTGATTCTTCCATTGCATCTTGTTATCTCATGTCTGTGTAACAAATGTCCTCAAATCTTCATGCTCTAAACTCATGACTGTTTTATTTATTTTATTTTGTTTTACAGGCTGAAAATCTGGGCAGGGCTTGGCTGGGGGTTCTTCTGTTCAAGTTCCTGCTCTCTGGAGTGATTCAGTTGGCTTGTGGCTTGATAGTTCTGGGAAGCCCACTCAGCCTACATACTTAGTCTGGGGTCTCACGCCTCCTTACGTGCTTTTGTCTCTGCATGGCTGTGGGGCTCCTTTCCAGTCCTGTGGGCTGGCCTCTGCTATGGCAATTGGTTTTCAAAAGAATGAACTGCACAGAGGTGTCTGTCTTAATTTCATTTCTGACAAAAAGCAACAATCAGGAGTGGGGGGAGGGGAGCTATTAAACTCACAATTACAGTTTACAGCCTATCATAGCAGAGAGGTAGTCATAGTGACAGGAACTTGGAGCTAACTAGATGGAAGCTGGTCACAGTCAACAGCAGAGAGAAATGAATGTGTGCATGCTCACTTGCTTACTTGCCTGTGCTCAGCTAGATTTCTCCACTCGTTCAGGACTCCCTGACTAGAGGAAGATCCTGCCCACAGTGGACTGTGGTTTCCCATATGAATTAACTTAATTAAGGCATCCAGGTTGACAGTTAAAACTAACCATTACTATATCTGAACCCAATGACAGAAGTTACACAGCATTACTTTTTACCATATTCTAATATCCACAGATGGTCATGGGGCAAACCTAAATTTAAGGAAATCCCATCTCTTGATCAAAGTAGCAAAGAATTTAAGGGTCCACTAATCCACACCCCCTTCCATCCTTTCTCTACACAGTAGCTACGTGGTCTCCTTAGAAGCTATGATAGGTGACAGGTGTATGTTTAAAGCCCTTTGAGGCTTCCTGTCTGACCCAAAATAAAGATCACATGGTGGCTCTGGGATGGGTGCTCCATAGTAAAGAACACGTGTGTGGGTTCTACATCCTCTTCCTGTCACCAGCCCAACATACTTGTCCCTTGCTGGTCTTCATGAGTCAAGCATCTTCTCCCCTAGGATCTTCGCACTTCCTCCTTGCTCATTCCACCTGGAAAACCTTTCTGCTACACTTCACGATGACTCATTCTCCTCTGCATTTTGGAGTTGCTCAAATGTTACATGTGCTCCAAAGGGACCTCCCTCCTAACTGGGGCCTCTCTGATCCACTCTGCTCCCTGTCCTAACAGCCCTCACCTCTGCTGCACTGTCTGTTGGCATGTGTCTCTCTCACTGCACGGCCAAACCATCAGCTCTCAAAGTGCAGGTTTTGGGTCTGTCTTGTGACTCACTCCATCCCTATCACCCAGAACTGGGGCTGGTACCATCCTACTGAATGAACAACTGTTCTTAGAGCCTGTGTTTGAAGATTCCCTTGAGCTGACACAGACCAAGTGATATTCCTCTTTGCAGTCCTCAGCTTCAGCCAACAGTATGCTTCTTAGTACCTATTGGTTGAGTGTTTGGCTTGAGTCTCTCCCCTTGCTGGAAGTTTTAAGTGTACTCTTTGTATGCTGTGTGTACACACATGTATGTGAAGATGCGTATATGCCCATGGAGGCCTGTTCTAGTTTGCTTTCTGTTGCTATGTTAAACAGTATGAACAAAAGTAACTAGAGAAGGCAATAGTTTACTTGACTTACACTTCCAGGTCTGCCTTAGCTAATGTTTCTATTGCGATGATCAAACACCATGACCAAAAGCAACGTGGGGAGCAAAGGGTTTATTTATTTGGCTTATACTTTCACATCACAGTCCATCACAACGTAAGTCAGAGCAGGAACTCAAGTCAGGATCTGAAGCAGAGGCCACGGAGGAATGCCGTTTACACTCTTGCTCCTGATGACTTGCTCAGCCTGCTTTCTTAACAGCATCTAGGACCCTTTGTCCAGGGATGGCACTGCTCACAACGAGCTGGTCCCTCCCCTATAAATCATCAGTCAAGAAGATGTACCACAGGTTTGCCCACAGGCAAATCTGGTGGGGGCATTCTCTCAATTGAGGTTTCCTCTTCCCAAATGATCCTAACTAATGTCAAGATGGCATAAAACTAGCCATCACAAGATCACAATCTATCATTGAAGAAAGCCAGGGCAGGAATTCAAGGGAGGAGTATGAAGCACAAATCATGGAGGAGCACTGCTTACTGGCTCGCTTACTAGAACATAAAGCTAGCTTTTTTATTTTTATTTATTTATTTATTTTTTGGTTTTTCGAGACAGGGTTTCTCTGTTATGACTATTCTAGAACTCATTCTGTAGACCAGGCTGGCCTTGAACTCACAGAGATCTGCCTGCCTTTGCCTCCCGAGTGCTGGGATTAAAGGCATGCACCACCACCACTAGCAAAGCTAGTGTTCTTATACAGCCCATACCCATCTACCAAGACGATGCCATCCTCAGTGGGCTGGGTCCCCCCAAATCAGTTATCAACCAAGACAATTCCTTACAGACCAGGCCACAGGTCAATCTGATGGAGCTAATTCCTCAGTTAATGTTCCATTTTCCCAGATGACTATGTAGTGTCAAACTGACAATAAAAACTAACCAGCACAATGCCAGAGGACAGCCTCAGCTGTGGTTCCTTGGGTGCCCCCTCCTTGTTGTTTGAGACAAGGTCCCTTACTGAGACTTCTAGACTGGCTGACCCAGAGATCTGCCTGTCTATGCTTCTCTAGTGCTGGGGTTACAAACATACACCACCAATGCTGTTTGTTGTTGTTTAATGTAGGTTGTTTGGATTGAACTCAAGTCTTCATGCTTGCCAGACAAGCATGTTACTGACTGAGCCATCACACCAGCCCTAAGATTACTCTTAAGAAGTTCCTAACAGCCTTTCTCTATCTCAATATAGAGTTATGTTTACTCCTTTGTTTGTTTGTTTACTTTTGATATAGGATCTGATGTAACCCAGAATGGCCTCACACTTGTTATGTAGCTGAGGCTGACCTTGAACTTCCAATCCTCCTGTCACCACCCCATGGTTACTGATCTGACAGCCACCGTGCTGTTTTATGGGTGCTTAGGGTATTCATCCTAGGACTCTGCATGCTAAACTGGCTCTCTACCAACTGAGCTCTATCCCAGCCCTTCTGATGAGTTCTTACTGTTTGCTGCATAATCCAGTGAGCCAGTGAGCTACATTCGTCTCCTCACTAAGTCCCCCAAACAACCTTTGGGGGTTTCAGATGACATGTCTTCCTCCTGTCATTGTCCTCACGCTGGAGATAGATTCCATGACCTGACTGAGGCTACCCAAAGAGCATTCAAGCCAGGACTTACACCAGGATTGGCTTGTTCCAGAGCCATGATGTTCATTCTAGTCTTACATGTTTCATTCACATATGTTCAGCCAGGTTCTTCAGTTAACTCAGGCTCCCTACTTTCTTTCCCTCTTCTGAGTCTGTGTTGTCCCTGACTCTGGGCAAGTTGGTGAATCTTTCTATGCTCCAGTTTCCCAAGATACAAATTCAAAATGGCATCAGGTATGGGTGGATGAATGAACTGGGTCCCTCAGATAAAACCCTAAGCATGGTACCTAGTGTCTAACGTGTTCTCTGGAAGCTTAGCTGCTCTCATGGCTTATTTTTCCCAAAGCACTCATGCACTGAGCCTGGGGTCAGTTACTCCGGTTAACTGCTTTGCTTTGTCACCAAACAAGCTGCCTTTTTTTTTTTTTCCTTCTTATCTTTATTACTTTTGTTTAAGACAAGGTCTTATTATGTAGTTACGCCTGCCCTCTGACTCCCTAAGTAGACCAGGCTGATTTTAATCATCCATGATCCTCCTGCTTCTGCCTCCTGAGGGCTGAAACCCTATAGGGGGATAGCCTGGTCCTTGGGTCAGGGGTCAGTAAGAGCTTGTCACCATTCTAGTACTGTAAGGTGGTTTTGCTACAGTTTGGGATATAGGGGGGGCCTTACTGTTTGTTCCCCATATGACAGGTTGGCTCAGGTTCAGCTAGAGTGGGCCACTGGGCCAGTTCTCAGTATTAGCAGAAAGCTCACAATGTAGAGGCACTGTGTGACTTGCATTTGCCTTCTGTCTGCACAGCTCCCTCCACCTCCCAGACTCAGATCCCAGAATGCACCAGTTTGAACCCTAACTGTCTTTTTTTTTTTTTTTTCCTCACCAAGTCAAATTTATTCTCTCCCCGCACGTCCCAGCAGATACTGAGAATGGCAGAAGGAACAAGTACTCATGAAAGGTTATCCAGCGTCTCTACAAAGGCATTCAGCACCATCCAGATGGGGCAGAATATGAACCATCTGCCTCTGTCCTTTCCCCCCTAATTCACAGAGAGGTACTTTATAGGTCAGAAGGAACAATTTGGAGAAAGAATATATCAGCTGTGTCTGGTGTGACCAACAAATACCTCTTCTCTGCCTGTGACCTGCGTTTGCCGAGATGTCCGGCCCTGTCCCTTCTCCTCTAAATACAAATCACCATCAGCATTAGTAACTTCCCTTTTTTCCCCAGTCTTAGGGCTCCTTAAGCAATCACTCGGGCTAGACCCCTGACCTCCAGGGTCAAGAGCAAAGTTATTTAGGTTGGCAGACCTAGCAGACCTAGGTTCAGGTCCTCTGTCTAGTTCATGCATTTGACCTCCCAACACTTGGCTTCACTTCTTGGAGCCTCACAGGACGGTGCTCATAAACGCTGAGTATAATCCAATCAGCCCTGATAGAGAATGGCTTCTATCAATCCCTTGCCATGTGCCTGCTCCTATTCTGAGAACTTTTATAACAATTAATTCTTTTAATCCTCTGAACAATCAATTTTTCAGATGAAAAAAATATAACCTGAGGCACAGAGATGCTGATGTGTCTGAGGTCACACAGTTACTATATCCATGAGCTTGGGGTCTAAAATTCAGGCTCTCCACTAAGTCCGGAAGCTTAGGATGGAGGAATAAGGTTCAGCCTGGGAACTTAGAGAGTCTGCAGTAAATGCTTGCTGTTCCCGGTGACAGCATGGCTTCCAGGAGCTCACTTTTCTCAAGAAAGTCCCTTATTCCCACATATGGTCCTCTAGTGTGTAGGCACAGCACCTGTGATTGAGGCTGACGTGAGTGCCCTCCTCCCCTGCAGGTCCTGACAGGTACCTGTCCCTGCCTGAGAGACTGCCACTCTATATCACAAAGCTATGACCTGAGGCTGGGCCCCTCTGTTGGCTTGCTCTCTGATTGTGATAGAAGGTCAGACCCGGGCCCACAGGGTAGGGAGGGCTGACAGGTACTCAGGGTTCCTGGGATCCATTTGAGAAATGCTAAACCAACAGTGTTTAGAAATTCAGGCTAGCAGCCAGAGACAGCTGGCCAAGTCCAGCTAGAGGAACAAGCAGATTCTAAGGTAGAATCAGAGCATCTTTTAAAAACTGGATAAAGACATTGTTTATTCAAGGCCCTGGGAATGAACACAGAGAAAATGTGCAGAATGAGTCTGTGCTCTTTCAACAGGCAGCCCGCTGTGATAATCACTCATCTGTGCACGGTGAGGCTTCACAGACACCTGCCTGAGGCAAATTATATTTCCCAGACCAGGATCTGGAGTTCAGGAGGGGAAGGCGTTTGTGCAAGGTCATACAAGTAGTGTCTGTAAAAGAGTGGGATTGAAACAAGTTCCTTTGACTCTCAAGTCCTCTTAAGATTGGGATTAGGTCCAAAAACTGTGACCCTGGCCTTTGGGGTCACAGGCAGTGCAGTTTATTCTGAATTCTAGGTAGGCAGAAAATGTGAATTTGTGGTGAGTGGAAATCTAAACACAAACAATGAAGATGTCCTAAAAACTCTGACACTCTACCTCTCAGTGTGGGACCTTTAGGGCAGTAACCATAGCAACCGCATCCCAGGAGTCTTGGCTTATGAAGACTTTGACTGAAAAGCTGGGAAGTTCCCAGGCAGGGTCCTGGAAGTGTTGCTCTAGGCTTGACCACAGCAGGCTGTGTTGAGACCTTCTCACTCGCCCACCCATCTGTGGATGTGGAGGGAGCGCCTGGGAAGCTGGAACATCAGCGCCCATGGACAGCTTCCGAAGTCCCAGCCCTCTGTTCCCATTTTGCCTAGAGCTAGGGCTCCACTCTTGAGCTTCATGTTCAACACAGGTTTAGGAGTAGGAATCTGCCAGCCCGTTCTGCTAAGGTCCAGTGTCAATTGCTTTTGACTACAGCCCACAAGGTTACCGTCCTCATCTGTCATTGTGGACATAAAACAGACGTGCATCATATATATGCATGTATGCTTCCTGCCCATAGAATTATTTTTTTAAAAAAAACAGACTTGAGCTGAATGTGGCCTGGGCTCAAGAGTCTAGTTGCCGGGAATGGGACAGCCTGGGTTCAAAGCCCAGCTCTGCCCCCTACTGGTAGGGTTGATGTTAGACAAATTATGAAAAGTCTTGGACATTATTTTTCCCTTTGTAAATGGGAAGGCGACTGATTTTTCCCTTACAGAGAAGTTGAGAAAAATAAAAAGATACTTAGAAGGCTCCTGAAGAAACAGTATCAGGCATCCATAATTAATTTCTATCAAGAGGGCAGAGTGTGTGAATACCAATAGGGTCAGCACTGCCTCGGTGCCACACATGGCGCTGATTCAATGAGGTGTTGGTGTGGTGGCCTGCCTGTGATCCCAGCACTCTGGAGGTTGAGGCAGGAGGATAGCAAGCTACAGGCTAGTCTGAGATACAAAACAAGACCCTGTCTCAAAAAGCTAACAAATAAAACCAAGTTTCCAATGAGGCCATTCACATACCATCCCTTAGACATGAATAGGCATCTGAAAATTTCATCCTTCATCTTCCTCTAATAAAACATTTTTTGTTTAATTGTTTTGCAAGACAGGGTCTCAGTATGTAGCCCTGGATGTACTAGAACTCTCCCCCCCTCACTCTCTCTCTCTCTGTAAACCAAGCTTGCCTCGCACTCAGAGATCCACTTACCTCTGCCTCCCAAAGGCATGTACCACTACACCGAGCCATAAATGTATAGCCCAGGCTGGACTCGAACTCATGATCTTCTTGCCCCTGACTCCTTCAGCAAATCCTACTGGAGTGTACCACCACAGCCAGCTGATAAAACTTAAAAAGTGGATGCAGCAAGTCTACAGGCATAGCTCGTTGGGTTTTTTTAAACATTATTCTAAAATATTTTTTATCTGAACTACTGAATGTTGGACACCCAACCTAAATTCCATGCCCCAAGGTGAATCCTTCACTCCTATCCCCACCTGGCCAAACCTTTGAGCAGTTCCTGGCAAGTAGCAGTCATTCCACCAATGACAGCTGACTTTGAGAAGGAGTGAGAGTGGCTTCCAGCACCTAGAGGGTCATCAACAATGACGCCTCAGATGTGGGAGTCAGACTGCCTAAGTTGACAGTCCAACCCAACCACATACTGTGTGACTTCTTAAAAGTTTCTTAGCTCTGTTTTTGGTTCCTTGCTATGCAATAAAAAGCTAGTGATAGTGCCTACCTCATAAGGAGAGTGGGAATTGTAAATGACTTCAAAGAACCTAGGACTCATGATAAGCATGAATAAGTACCACTACCATCTCTATTATGTATTCCTCTGGGGTCAAGGGTCAATGATGGGCAGGATGGCAGAAATGAACAGAGGATCAAGGATGAACTGGAGAGAGCTGTGGAAAGGGGTTTCTGGTTCTTAAATCTGGGTGAGCATGGCAGTATCTGACAGTACAGGTTCCCATACTTAGCATAAAGAGATAGCAGATCTCTACTGCTAATCATGTGTCTAACAGAAAACTCTGAGTGGAGCCAACCACCAGAGAAAATGGGAACAGAGAGTTGGGACTTGGAAAACTGTCCATTGGTTTCAAACTGATGATCTAGTGTCCCAGGGTTTACCACGTGAATGCAGCCTGGAAGGCATTCCCTCCTCATCCACAGATGGACGAATTAATGAGTGAGTGAGTGAGTGAATGACTGAATGAATGAATATATATGCAGGACTCAGCACAGCCTATCTGAAATCACTTTGCCAGCATCCTGAGAGCCCCTCTGGTAACCTGCTTAGTGAATGTAATGTGCTACCTGGGTCCTAGGTACACACATTGTAAAGTGGCCAGATGGTTCTTTGCTTTCAAGGGCATGGCAGGAATCTCTCATACCATCCAGGCCTCAAAGCTTGAGAAGGACCAGGCAGGCCCTTCCTGTCTGTCCTTGGAATGGTTCTTCTTCCAGATGGGGCCAGAGACTTTCAGCTGCTCCCAGCCTCTCCCAAGAGCCTCCAGCTGTGCAAATCTCTAGGCCTCTGGTCTCTGGTACCAAGCTTCTCATGGGACCTCAGCTGGGTACTTGGAACAGGGGTAATATGGAAGAGGGCCAGCTTCCTGCCACTCCACCAACACCCCATGTACTCCCACATCCCCTGTGTGGAGTCCCTTGACTCTGCTACCTGTTAGTAGGAACCTTGGGGGTGTGGCTTCATGCCCACAAACCCATGGGACTCCTCTCCTTAGTTTGTGAGAGTGCAGCCCATAAGAAGGCTGAGCTCTGAGCTCACCGGGCTGAGTATACAGCACATGCTCAGTAGTCAGCCTCAGCCTGGAGTGCCAAGATTTGAGGTGGCCCGAAGACAGAGTGCATCTCTTTGCCCAGTCGCCTCTCTTCTCCTCACGCCCAGCCTCCACACTTGCACACTCTGGACATGCATTTTAACATATTGAGTCTGAGCCTCCCTGCTAGAGGATAGGTTCCATGAAAATGTGAGCCAGGGGGACATGGCAAGTCCTCAGTCACTAGATTTGCTTACTGTATGCTAACTTTGTGGACAGCAACCACAGGAATTCTAAGTCTCTTTTATTAAAAAAACAAACAAACAAACAAACATCCCCTTTAAGACTTAAATGAATAGCACAGAAAATGTCTGACTTCTAAAGTTATTTTCTTTGGGGAGAATGGAACAAATTAGAAGCTGCAAGATCATTAGTTCCTGCCCTGCTCTAACTTGCTAGAAGCTAGAAGCTCCAGAAGGGCAGTAACTGGCCACTAGGGTTCCCCATCTAGATCCTAAACAGGCCTAGAACACTGCCTTCCTGGTCTTCTCCACCTGGCCCATGGTTTGGAGCACTGGTGCTAACCCCACACCTGGAGAATAAGACCACTACCACAATTTTTGAGCCCAATTTGAAGCAAGCTTTAACACTGGCCAGAAATGATGGACTCTGGCCAGGACCACTTCAGGGTTCCTACAAAGTTGTGATGAGCCACAGTTTGCAGAGGCTTATAAAGGCAGAACTCATAAGTTGTGCATTTCCCATCGGGTCCAATCAGGGGCAAGCGCATATGCTGGTATACGCCAGTCTGGGTGTCTCCCACCTACAAGTGATTAAGCACATCAGTGTCACTGGATTATCCAAGCTTGCTTAGGGAGTTGAAAGCAACGTGGCTTGTCATCTTCCATGAACAGCCCCCAGCATTCTAGGAAGTTATCTCTCTCAGGCAAGTGGGGATTACAGACTCATCTCTCCTTCTATTTATAGATCTCTTAGACACATAATCAAAACTTAAAACAAAACTTTAACTCTCTCACACTGGATGGGGGTGGGGGCGGAGTGAATTTATTCCATACAAGACAGGGCTCTCTGTCCCATCTTAACACCCCAAACACTGGGCGATCCACAGTCCACAGCTATGGAGTGCAGAGATGGTCCCATTGCTTCTCTAAGATGTTACCTGCATAAAGGTATTTTTCTGATTCTTTGGGAGAGCATGGATAGAAAAACAAACAAAAAGCAGGGTCTCTTACCAAACCTGGAGCACAACCACTAAGTTTGCATGACTGTCTAGCCAGCAAGGCCAGAAAAGTCTCCTATTTCTGCCTCCCTGCCAAGGGAATTACAATTGTGTGTCGGGGAAAGGCAGTTCACATAAAGAAGCCTCAAAACATTCCACTCACCCAGTTGGCCAGAATTTAGTCACATGGTTGCATTCTGCCATGAAACATGCTGGGAAGTGTAGTCCAGCTGGATACCCAGGCTTAAAGGGAATCAGGTCTGAGTAAGTATGTAGACACTGCCACGCTTTGCGCTTTGAACAAGTTTCTTTTATTGCCCATCCTTCAGTGGAGGAAATGAAGTCTGAGTATGTCCTAGCTTGAGCCAAAGATCCAGAGAAATGATTGCTGGCACAGAGCCCTGAGGCAGTAAAGACAGGTTTAAGGAAATTGTTGACTTCACCACCTCCTCCTGAATGCTTGGCACAGGGCCGAGGACATAGTAGGTGCACAAGAATCCATTGTGCTACTGTGTGGCTTCCCACCAGCCTCCTGAATGCATGCCTTGCCTTGGCTCGCTGGTGCTCCGTTCACACACACATCTTTCTGACAACTTACCCATTGCCATCAGTCGCTGGCAATGGCTCCTGCCAGCTGTGAGCTGGGACACAGGAAGGATTTTATCTGTAGTTGAGACGTCCTGAAAAGATGAGGCTCCCTTCTTGGGTCACTGGAAGACTGCCCGTTGTATTGCACATTCTTTGCAGCCTAGAGGCCGATGGTAACCAGGAGCAGATTGAGGGTTGCAGCAGCAAGCCGTGGAGGCTGCTGCTGGTACATGGGCCAGTGGCCTGTGCCCGCAGGCTTCAAGTCTTCTTTAAGCTATCCCCACCCCAAGCTTCAGTGTCACTCTGAAGGAGAAGGGGAAGCCCCCAGAGACACTGCCAGAATTTGGTTGCTAAATTGAGCCTGGTGGCACAGCCCTGTGATCCCAGCCACTCAGGAAGCTGCAACAAGAGGACTGAAAGTTTAAGGCCAGCTGGGGAAAATTAGGGAGACCATATTTCAAAATAAAAAAGTAAAAATAGTCCTGGCAGCATGGCTTAATGGTAGAATACTTGCTGAGGGCGCACAAGACCCTAGATGCACTTCCCAATGTCTAAGAAACAAAACAAGCAAAAAAACCAACCTTGGTTGTCAGTGTACTCAGTTCTTAAAACAGATGGGTGAGTGTTTTGAAAGATTAAGATGCAGCTCACCCTTCAGTGGTAGCAGTTTCCATGTGCATGCCTACTAACTTAACCTTTGAGACGACCTAATGAGACAAATAAAAGTATTACTCAAACTTTACAGAGCAGAAAATTGGGGCACAAAACCTACCAGCCTACCCCAGTGTGTACTACAGGAATCTTCCTTCATCAGGGCACAGCCTCTGCAGCTCAGCGCAGTCCCCACCGTTCCTGGCTATCTCCCAGACATAGGGAGGGAGGGTCAATGATCACGTCTCTAAACGTGAAAAGCAGAAGTGCACAGAGGGCTTGTTGCTTAAACTGTGGATACTGAATCTGACCACGATCATTTAAAAGCAGGAGCAGTCGTGTTTCTGCCCTGCAAAGCAGGGCCATCACTAACTGTTCTAAACTTCAAATCCCTATTTCCTCCTTTGTCCTCCGGCTTCTCCAAGAGTGTGTTTAACCCAGGCCGATTACTCTGAGGTCTCTGCCACAGTGCACGTATGCACTGTTTACTAACAGAAATGATCAGAATCCCACAACAGATGGCAACAGCTGGAAAGTGGGAGCTGAGGTGGTTCCAGTAGCTCACGCACTCAGTGAGGGAAGAATCATTTTCTTAATGCAAGCCTGTATGGATGAAGCCATACAGTGGGCCTGTGGGGCCTTCGCATCCGTCATGCCCAGCCCCTTTTTGCCCATGCATGCTCCTATCACAGAATTTTCTCAATCTTAGCCCAGTGCCCTAAAATTCCACCCCAGGCCCCAATCCTGCTTCTGCTCACAGAGAGGTCTCACCTCAGACCATGTCAGACCCCTTCAGCCTCACTCTCAGTTTGGAAACTGGCGCACAAAAGGCCTTTGGTCAGTGTCACGTGTCTATTTGCTCTGTCCGTAGAGATTACAAGGGACGTGTGTGTGGGTTCTGCTATGAGCCAAGTGTAGCACCAGACACTGGCCAGGAGTGACCTGGAGATCCCTCCGGAGGGGACAAGGCTCTCCTCATTTCACGGGAGAGGATCTCAGAGTACGTGCTACCTGCATGCTCATGCAGGAGGTGAGGATGAAGTCTGGCTTCATCCTGGGTCCCCACCCCCTCGCTCCCCATTTCTTGTCTTTCCCTTTTCTGAGAACTGCGAATCAAATTCAAGCAAGCTACATCCCTGGGCCGGCAGATTTTTTGATGATCCAAATGACTTTCTCACACATACACACACACACACACACACACAGAGGGACACATACACATACTCAGACACATATACATACTCACACACGTACACACACACACACATACACACATTCACACACATGCACATATACACACACACACATACACACACATACACACACATACACACACATATACACACACACATACACACATACACACTCATACACACTCACACACATACACACACACTCACACACATGCACACACACACTCACACATATACACACACACTCACACACACATACACACACTCACACACATACACACTCACACACATACACACTTACACACACACATACTCACATACATATACACGTACACACACTCACACACATACACAGACTCACATGCATACACACACACTCACACACACACACTCACATACACACACATACACACACACACTCACACACATACACACACATACACTCACACACACACACACACACACACACACACACACACACTACCATTCTGACTATCAACGGGGTCTACCGTATTAGCTACTTTTCTCATTACTGTAACAAAATACCTAACAAAAGCAAGTTAATAACGAAAGGGATTAGTTTGGCGTAAAGTTTGGGGACACAGTCTATCATGGTGGGAAAAGACTCGGAGGCAGGAGCCTGTGTCAGCTGGTGGCGTTGTGTCCACAGCCAGGAAGCAGAGAGGGAAGCATGTCAGCCCTCAGCTCTCTTTCTCCTTTATATGCAAATCTAGGACTCAGCCATGGGATGGTACCACCTGTAGTTAGGATTTTCCCAACTCAGTGCATCTGATCTGGAGAGTCTCTCACAGGCTTGTCTCCTAGATGGTTCTAGATCCTGTCAAGCTGACGATGTGATTTGCCATGCCATGCATCCTCCTTTGCTTCAGTCTTGACAAAGACGCTGCTCTTTCATTCACCGAAGATTTATTTAGCGCTTACTGTATTCCAGGTACTTCTCTTAAGCTTTAGTTATGGTCATAAAGGACTGGACTCCTGCCACCGGCACCTGGGGCACTGACAGGTGCACAGATGACAGTGAATGTTTTATCATTGTGAGGGAATTATCAAAGGAAGAAAGTAAAAATAAGCCTGGGGATGAGTTATTCTCTCCCATTATATAGATAAGGAAACTGAGGCTAGGGCAAGTTAGAGACTTGCTCAAACCCCAAGGACAAATAATGAATGTGGCTAGAATTCACAGCGTGCTAATGGGGTGCCAGGTGGCTTTTGGGCATTCTCTTGAGCCCTCATATCCACTGCCTGACATAAGGTTGTTGTTACCTTTGTTTTCCAAAGGAAACCTGAGCCACTGGACTTGAACACCCCAGCCTGGGATAAAGAGCTGGGAAGGAAGCTGAGCCAGGACTGGTGCTGGGCTGCCTGGCTCCAGAGCCCAAGTTCACACCCTTTCAACTCTGGTCTCATTGATCCACAGGATTCAGTCACGGTCATTTCTGTAGGAAAGGCTGGGAAGATGTTACATGGCGGTCCCTGTCCTTCAGGGAGCCCATGGGAGCCTTGGAAGTGTATCATGGTGGGAAGGTCATAATTAAAGTGTCTACTTCAGGAAAGTGAGTCCCCAGGCAGGACCCTTCCTCCACAGGAGACTTACATGCATGCCAAAGTGGGGCTCCCAAAAGATGGATGGAGACTCGTGCCTCAGGAATACAGGGCCTTTGAGGGTCAGCAACATGCTGTTTGGCATTCTTGTGTCTCACCCAGCACCTGGGTCCAGGTACCCATGTTCCCAGGGTGCCATGGGAGCTCTGCGCTGAGGCAAGTGGCTTGGCCCATGAGAGGTCCAGAGTGAGCCCCGTGCAACCTTCCCAACCCAGGAGGCTGAGCCAAGAGAAAGGAGCATGCCCTCTATAAGGCAGTGTTCAGTGCAGAATCTGAGATGGCGCTGGTCTAAACAGTCTCTCTCTGAGAAACTGGAGTGGCAGTGGGGTGCACATCACCCCATGTTCCTGGGGAATACGTGACTTGGAGCGACTATATAGCCATACTTCTGCATCTTTCAAAATTGTAAAAACGTTAGTGTATCCTTTAACTCTTTCTCGGCTGGCCTTTGGGAGGACCCTGGGGCTTTATCAGTGACACAGGCACTAGCCCTACCACCAAGTGTTCCAGGGTCAAGTTATATCTGACTTGGAAAGAGTCTCTGTATTTGTTCTTCTTTCACAGAGTTACACAAAAAGCTTTAAAATGTTATCTTTCGCTACCATGTATGATAATTAATTTCAAATTCTGAGGACAAAACCCCAGATTCTAGTATTTTTGACTAGCATATTATTATGGTCTTGCTACCTGTGTGTCTAACTCTTCCTTGAAGGCAATTGAGTTCCGAGCTTCTTATCTCTTGTAATGAGCTGCTAAGTTGATTTTAATAAAAAAGTTAAAGAGATGCCCCAGTTTCTTCCTTTGTACTGTCATAAATATAATTCTTTGAAGCATCATGTCATTATGTGTACAAGGATCTGGTTCTCAGGCAGGGATGGACTCCCTCCCAGGAGACTGGCCTGGTTCTCAAGCACTTGTGTACCAAAGTAGGGTTCCCACTGGTTGGACCTCTGGTCCCACCTAGACTTCCAAGCCAGTCCTTTCCTTCCACAGGACCTGATCCACATCCACTTCTGCTTTTATTTTGGCATGCAGAGATCTCTGGAAATAGTGAGCCAGGCACAAAAGGTCACAAGATGACATAGATGTGTAATTTTACTTTATTTAGAAATAAATGCCCTGGTTGTGTGTGTGTGTGTGTGTGTGTGTGTGTGTGTGTGTGTGTGTGTGTCACACACTTTGCTATGCTCTTAGATATTTGACTTTAAATCAAATTCCAATATATTTTTATCCACTTAGGGGAACATTGGGACCCCAAGAAGCTAGTTGGACGTAGCCCCTGCTTTGCGCTGCTCTGGAGGCTGTAGGAAGCCTGACCTTCCACTAGTGTGTTTGGAAGCCAGACTTGTAGCAAAGAGGAGTGAGCTGAGCTGTTCCAGAGGAATGGCAAGAGAGGAGTGTGCTAATTTTAGCATCTATGATGGATAGCAGTTATAAGATCCCCTATTACCCCCACCCCACCCCCTGCACGCGCACCGGCACATGCTTGGCTGTGTCCCCCACCTTCCACCCTGTGACAGCTGGGCTGACACAGACACTCATAGACCTCAGATTGCAAAGAAACGCTGTGGGGCTCTGCTGCTCTAAATAGAGGTCTGGGGCACGCTTTGGGGTGCCAAGTCTGGCAGAGCTGGGGACCTCGACACTTGTCCTTGGAGGATGCTCAGGGCTAGTACCATTTAAGAGGGCCGGGTTTCGTTCACCATTAGTGTTGGTATGCAGAAGTCCTCATCAGCCCCTAAACTGGGCTGTGTTGCCTTCCCAGGTACCCTCCTGGCTCCATCATGTCTCATTTAGCCTCTCTCTCTCTGTCTCTCTCTGTCTCTCTCTCAGGTGTGTGTGTCTTTCTCCCTTTTCCTTTTCTTTAGACCTATGACTTAGAACTGATTCTTTTCTTATTTTCTTTTAATTACCTATGTATCAACAATATATAGCACTGTGTGCTAGACACATGACCACTGAAAGCTTATAACAGCATATGAGGCACTGATCCAATACCCACTGTAAAGATGGGGAAGTTGAGGCACGCTGAAGGTTCAGTGAGTCAGCTTGGATTTTTACATGGGTGTTAGAGATTCGAACTCAGGTCCTCATGCTTCCATGGCAGATACTTCACCAGACTGAACTATCTCCCGAGTCCCTGCTGCTATTATTTTTAAGGTCTCTTAGAGATAGAAGCTACATGATTCTATAAAGGGCTCACCAAGTATGCTTTCTAGAATCTGGGATAGAGAAAGACAGATCCCCGGGGCTCATTGGTCAGCCCACCTAACTCAGTCACTCAGCCCCAGGTTCAGAGAAAGTGATCCAATAAATAAATAAATAAGTAACATGGGGAGTCATCCAGGAAGATAACAGATAGTGACCCTTAGCTTCCACAGGCGCACACGCGCGCACACACACACACGTGCATGTAAGAACATGTACATGCATATCACACATACAGCACTAAATATTACTTCTGCTTTATTTAATGTCTATTCAATGCCACTCGTATTTCATTTAGAATATTTTTCTAAAGCATCCCCATGGATGGCAAAAGTATCATTTCAAAAGATAAGGCAGAACAAAGCACAGCCAACAAGTTCACGACTTGTCACCAAACATGGCTGGAAGGTGACAATAAAAATTAAAATGAAGTATCAGATTTCAGAGATGGATGATTCAAACGATAGGTGATTGTGCACGGTGCTGAACTCACCTACACAGTGACGGACTGTGAAAGGGTGTACATTTGCTAGGGAAAACAGCTTGATAGGTTTTCAGAGGTTTATTTAATTAGGTGTGTGTTTGTCTACATGTATTTATATACACTAAATATGTGCCTGGTACCTGTGGAGGCTGGAAAAGAATGCTGGGTTTCCTGAAGCTGCAGTTACAGATGATTGTAAGTTACTGGTGGGTGTTGGAACCTAACTCCCAGACCTCTGCAAGAACAGCTAGAGTTCTTAACTGCAGAGCCATCTCTCCAGTCTCAAGCCTGGCTGGTTATCTACAAAGTTAAATATGCATGTACCACAGGATCCATTCTCTTACAAGATTTTCCCTCAGGAGAAATAAAACATGCCCACTAAATGATGTATATAAGAATCTTTGAAACAGCTTTATTTATAACAACACCAAGATGGAGACAAACCAGATATCCATCCACCAGGGAATTGATAGCCAGAAGGTAGCACATCCATGTGACAGAGTCCTTTCAGAGACAGGACAGAGCAGGCACTGGAGGTGGCTATTTGCCTTCCATGCCTAGTTAAACTTCTCCACACTTAGCAGCTTAAAACATCACATGCTTGTCTGCTGGCTGGTATGGCTTGGAGTTCTGGGTAGGCTCAGCTGGGTTTTCTACAGGACTGTAACACGGATGCCAGCAGGGGCTCTGGTCTTGTGTGGACCAGCAGGGAGCTATTTGCAGGATCATTCAGCTTGTGGAAGGGATCTATTTCCTGCACCCGTGAACTGAGGGCCTGGTTCCTTGTTGTACCTTAGCTGGAGGCTTCTCGCAGCTCTTAGAAGCTTTCCTAGCTGCTAGAGGCCACCCTCAGCTCCTATAGGTCACACTCAGCTCGTGAAGGTCACTTTCGTGTCATCCAAACTGCAGCTCTGTTGTCCATCTGCAGGGAATGGTTAAATAAATTACAGTAGAGCCATTAGGCTTAGCCACTATTGAAACTAAAGAAGCTTGTCCATTTGCATGGAAATGAAACAATTCCCAGGATCTGCTGCTATGAAAGCGCAAAAGTCATAAGAATGCACAGAAGAAGCTTAAATACATGGCTAAGAGAAGCACCCCACACTCACTGAAAGGAATACACATTAATCTGTGACTCTTCTAAAACTCTCCACGCCCAGTTATGGTGATGCATCGTTTAGTGAAGGGGACGTTGTATTAGTTACTCTTCTTGTTTCTGTGACAAAATGCCTGACAAAAGCTGTTGAGGAAAGAAGGGTTTATTTTGGCTCATGGATCCAGCGGGTGCCATCCATCATAGTGAGGGAGCCTCAGCAGTGGGAACAGGGGGCCGCTGGTCACCTCGCATCTAGTCAGGAAGCAGAGGGAGATGAATGCTGATGCAGACTTCCTCCTGTTCTGTTCGGTCCGGGACCCCAGCCCATTGAAAGGTCCTCTCCCCGCCCCCGACTCAGTACATCTTTTCTCCTTAGTTAAACGTTTCTGGAAGCATCCTCACAGGCACACCTAGAACTGTATCACTTAGGTGATTCTTAATCCAGTTATGTTGACAGTGGAGTTTAAGCATCACCTTGGACAAACACCATGGCCTCTTGCTGCCGCAAAGAGATGCCCTATCAGGAGATATGTGGACTGTTTAAAATGTACTGGAGTAAATTTTGTTGAGTAGAAAAGACACGCTCCGAAATAGCAATAATGGTGAGGTATGGTAAACGTGACACCAGTACCATAGTCATCTCTTAGCGTTGCCAAGTATAAATGTACATCCGTGCCATGCTTTCACAGGCCTGAGAGTACAGCAGGTACACGTCACCACCACGTCACGAGCCACTGTGCCAGTGTCAGTATGGCTATGATGTCGCTAGTAATGGATTTCTCAGATCCACCAAGAATCTTGTGTGGGGGTCAAGTTGGATGACCTGAGTTTATTCCCTGGGAACCACATGGTAGATGGAGAGAACCAAGTCCCACAAGTTGTCCTCTGACCTCTACATGTGCATAGTAGCACACAAACATGCACATGCATGCACAATGAATAAATGTCATGGAAAGTAAACATGTCTTGTGCATACGTTTGTCTGTAGGTGTGCTCATACATCTTTCAGGTGTGTGTGCGCGTGTGTTGGTGTATTGTTGAGAGCAGAAGTCAGAGGACAACTCCAAGTGTCATTTCTCCAGTGCTAACCATCTTATTTTTTTTTTGACACGGGGTTTCTGATTGGCTAGGAGCTCATCAATTAGGCTAGGCTGGTTGACTTCTGGGACCCACCTGTCTCTGTCTCCCCAGAACTGGAGTTACAAGTGTGTAGCACCACACAAGTCTTTTGTTTGTTTGCTTTGGTTTTTGTTTTTTTTACATAGGTCTGGGGATCAAGACAAGCACTTTACTGACTGAGCCCCCTCTCCGGCCCTCCATTAAAATCGTCTAGGATCACCCACACACATTGGCCACTGAGTGCCTATCAGAACACCTGGGGATGAAGGAGGAGGAGGAAGGACTGAGTTAGAATTATTTTGATGAGCTCCCGGGGATTCTAATGCCTGGCTTAGACAGAGTCCCTGTGCTCCTGTGCTGCTGAAGAAGGTGGATCTGTCAATTGCCAAATGAGCAGAGACACAGCTACAGACACATCCGGTGAACCCAGATGGCTTTCTCCAAAACTGCTCTCCTTCCTGCTCTTTCTCTGATGGGCATTCAAGCTGGAAGCAGCCAAAATCCTGTCTTAAGGAGTTCCTGTCCACAGTGTAAGGTGCAGCTGGAAGCGTTTATGCTGGAACCTCTGGCTGGGCGATGTCCTGAAAATCACTGCCATGTGTTTCCAGCAGGGCAGAGAGGGCCCATGTGTGTGCATTCTCTGCCCTTTCATCGTCTTTCCCTGTGCTGAGCGGTCCTCACCTATCCCACCCCCCTGAATTGCTATCACTGGTCCCACCATTTCATTGCATCTCTGAACTCCTTGCAATTGGCAGTGTTCTAGAAATGCAGATAGAAAGCCAGCTGTTGGCCCTCCCTAAAGGAAGGGACAGAAGATAAAACTACAGCTCCGATGGATGTGCTAAGTACCATTGGGGTGGGGGTGGGGCAGGACAGGGGACAGTGCACCAGAACCCTGTCTCAGAAGAGGGAAGCGAGAGAAGGCTTCTGAGAAGAAACACTACCAACACTGACCCTCTTTTCATTTTAAATGTTCGTAAACATTTTAAAGTTTGAGATCATTCTGAATACAGATAGCTAAACACAAAGATTTGATTAAAAGAAAATTGTCACATGTACCTCAGATCCCTTAAAAAGCAATTCATAGCTTGCCCAGACCTGGGGAACACGTAGGGACGTGTGCGAGAGACACATCCATATATGACGTGAGTCAGGGTACCTGGCTCTGCAGTGTGGTCACAGACACTCCTTAGCCCCTCTGTGCCTCTGTCTTATTTAAAAGCCGGGAGTGGTAGTCTATACCTGTGATCTCAGCACTCGGGAGGCTGAGGCTGGAAGATGGTTTGTGGCTAGCCTGGGCTACATCCCGAGGCCTTGTTGTCTTCACTTACCTCAAAGGGTAGTTGTCGGGGTTCCTTAAAGTAAAAGTTCTTAAGAAGACAAGAGCCCAACACTTAAACATTGGCGTTGATCCTCTTGGGTTCAGGGCTGAGATGGTCAGATCTGAACTCCTGTGTACGTTGAGATGTTTTAACAGAGAAAACATCTTGTCTCAGACCTCCTTGGATGAGCCTGTGTGCACTGTTCTTTATGCTGGGCCCTGACAGGAACTGAAAGGGTCTATGCAATTGGAGTTGGGTGACTTGTAATGTGGACCGCTCTTGATTCTGAGGAAACCGTTGCGTGATCAGAAGAGGAGGTGCCCACAGGCCTGGGAGGGAGTAGGCATATTGGGTAGACTGCAAAGAGCCATCTTTTGATGGCTCCCTTCATAAAACAAATAGGGATCCATCTTGTGTTTCACGAGGGAAGTTGTCCCATGAAGGAGCTCACCTTGAGGGAAGAGGGGAGCCCTAGGGATTATGGCAGGAAGGATGTGATCCCTGGCAGGGACTTGTGAGGGCAATGGGGCAGATGAGGGTTGGAGGCAATGGCCAATATGGAAACTTTGATCCCCTGACCCCAGCCCGGTTAGGGGAGGAACTTTGTACCCATTAGCGTGTGTTTTCTGTGACGGAAGTGCAGAATGGTCCCTGGCTGGCTAGGGTTTGCCCTGGCAGTAGCAGGCACGCGACTTGTCAGCATAGATCTTTATTGGGAGAAGGCTCAGGGCATACATCTCTGCTAGCTCCTGGCTCTGGTTTGAAATGTGCTCTCCTGTCACCCCAGGGCAAAACTATCATTTTTTAATCTCAAAATGGTTTCCGCCCTCCCCCCACATCCCTGTGTATCCTTCACATCCGTTCCAGCCATGCTGAGAAGGAACAGCTGCTTGGAGGCCCACCTCTCATCGGCTGCCATATCTCCCGGATGAATAATGTCCCCTTCCCCAGCAGCATCGACCTGGCAGGAGGCCCAGGGTGCAGCAGGCTGCTCACAGGCCCGCAGAGCTGAGGCAGCTGTGAGAGTAGAATGGACTGCCCAGGGCCCATGTGGGTGAGGCTGAGCCCTCCATTCATTCTCCCAGGCCTGGAAGCCCCAAACCCCGTGAACCACACCTCACATGTGGCCTGACCAGCACACATCAGCACTCTGCTATGGAAACAGAGGCACGTCTGACGTGGATGGGTTCTGCTCTTCAGGAGTGGGGATTATTTGTGAAACATGACTAGTATGTAATAATGCTTCATGTTCTGGGAATATATTTAACTACCCCAGGTCTCAGTTTTCTTTGTCTGTAAAGTGGGTTGAAATGAATGTTGTATGGTGGGTTCTCTGCTCAGCCGTGTACCAACCTACAGAAAGCAACAGAATTTAGTAGCACCATACCCAGAGCCTTCTCCATTGCCTTGAGCTGAGGAGAACTGCATCCCCAGACAACTGAGATGCTAACACCTCTCCCACCTGGTAGTCAGTAACAACTTCTATGGCAGTAACTAGCCCTCTTTTTTTAAGTAGGGTATTAGTTACACTCCAAGCCCCTCTGTGATTCCTGCCAAATCCCGTGTTCGCCAACAGAATTCCTTCCCTCTGTTTCTGTCTTTACCCTTGATTCACATGCTTCCCATCTCCGTTTTGGGAACCCAGGATGGAGTAAAGCCTGCTTCATAGGCATTGACTATGAAGATTCTAGGAGGTGATGTTATAAGTGACTGACTGGCCCTCAGCCACACCCCACAGTGAATCCTGTCGATTCTTAAAACCACCCCGACATGATGGACTGCAGCAAGGGACACAGATGCTAGGATCGGGAGCTGAAAGCTAAATTCCCAGGGTAGAGAGCCTAGGATGAGAGCCCTAGGGGGGTCTCCTAGAACAATTCTCTCTACCAGTGAGGTAAGTGGGGTTCTGATAGCATAAATGACATTCTCAAAGGCACACTGCAAGCCAAGGACAGCTGGGGCTAGAAGAAGGCTTGGTTTTCCCCATTGTTTTTGTTACTTGTCATCCTCTGATCAATTTTAATGTTATTTTTTCAAGTGTCCTTCATATTACATATACCACGATACTGGAAAGCGAAGCCGTGTCCCTTGTGCATTTGTTCTGATATGGATTTTATGAATACCTGTGTGTTCAACACCTGCTAGGCACCCAAGAAAGGTCACAGACATCCGCTTTGGAGCCCAAATACTTGTTCTCAAGTCCCAGAAGCATCTGGGCATGGTGGTTCATGTGGACTATCCCAGCACTCAGAGCTGAGACAGGAGGATCTTTGCCTGGGATTCCCAGTAAGACCTTGTCTCAATAAATTAAGATAAGATAAAACAAACGCTAGGCAGGCAGCAACAAGTGGATTGCTGAGGCTCACTGGGCAGCTAGCCTAGCCTCCTTGATGAATTCCAAGCTAAAGAGAGACTCTGTCTCACAAGAATATCACCCTAGGTTGACCTCTTGCCTACACACACACACACACACACACACACACACACACACACACACACACACACACTGCAATTCTCAGTGGACCTTGTTCTTACTTGATTAGTCTTCTATGCTTTCCTTCCCTTTCTTAAAAATTGAGGCTGTTAATAGACTCTGCATTATAAAGTCATCTTGAAGATTAAATTTAATGATATTAAAGATAATATCGCTGAAGGCCTAGAGATGAGTCCCAGCGCAGAAGAAGCAATTATCCTTGCTGCCTGTGAGAACAATGTAGGAAAAGTCTCTGGCTGGATGGAGCTCTACAGTGTACTTGGAAATGTCTGCATCTAGTGGCTAGAGGCAGAGGATGTTCCTAATCTATCCCTGAAGCATAGCATGGGTGTCCCACTGAAGCTGGAAAGGCAGTGGCTGCATGGGCTGGTTGGTGGCTTCACTCCCAAGAGCTGTGTGGCTTTGGCAGAGTCTTTAACAGCTCTGTGCTCTAATAGTTCTGATACTCAGTTTCCTCAAAGGCTTTCCTTTTGAGGCTTAAATGAGAGCTTGGTCTGGGACTTCCTAATATAGCAGCTATAATTTAAGATCAGATAAAAACAAGAGCAAGCCATTGATTGAGAGGTTTGACAATTATTTATGTATGTTTCTACGTGGAGTTCATATATATTTGCGTGTGCGGGTGACTAGAAGCCAGAGATCAATCTTGAGCATCATTCTCTAGGTGCTGCCCCCCTAGTTTTTGAGACAGAGTCTCTCATCTGCCTGGAGCTCCTAGATTCAGTGGCTGGCCAGTGAGCTCTAGGGATCCACCAGTCTTTGCCTCCCCGGGGCTGGGATGACATGTGTTTCCTACCACAACTTGCGTGGGCTTTGCATTTTGAAGGGATATTAGTGTAGTTTCACTAGGTGGAAAGGGTAATACCACCCGAGTGTAGAAGGTAACAGAGAGGAACATGGAGACTTAGCAGGTACAGACTGTCATGCCCAACAGGTTTAACAATGAAACAAGCCAAGCATCTAGCTAGGAAAGTGGTAGAGATTTGTTTCTTGTCTGTCTATCATTGTTTAATTTCATTTCTTTTGTTATAATAAAAACATCCTGGCCATGGAATGTTTTTTGTTTTTGTTTGTTTTTTTTTAACTTACATTTCCCAGATCACCATCCTATTCCAGTTTCATTCTGTTACTGTGATCATTCGCTCTGACCAAAGACAGCTTGGTAAGGAAAAGGTTTATTTGGTTTATAAATCCAGGATACAGTCCATTATTGAAGGAAATCAGGGCAAGAGCTCAACTCAGGAACCTAAAGCAAAACAAAAACAAACAAACAAACAAACAAAAAAAACAAACAGGGAAGTACACTGTTTGCTGGCTCAGACTCTCACTCACCTACCTTTCTTGTATTGCCAAGATCCACTTGGCTAAGGGATGGTTCCATCCACAGTGGGCGTGGCTCTCCTACAATAATTAGTAATCAAGACAATCCCCAGCAGAGGAGCCCATAAGTCCATCCTACTTACACAGTTCCTCAACTGGGGTCCTACTATCAGATGCCTCTAGGGTGTATCAAGTTGACAATTAAGGTGAACTCAGACAAGTCCATTATTTCAGGAAAGTCAAGGCAGAAACTTAAAACATCACATCCATGGTCAAGAGCAGAGAGAAAATAAACATATAGATCTCTGATTACTTGATGCTCAGTACTCAACTCATTTTATCTCCTCTTTACAGTTCAGGGTCAAGCCTAGGGAATGGTGCCACTCACGGATGTCTTGGTCGTTCTACATCAATTAACAATCAAGACAGTTCCCCACAGTCATGCCACGGGTCAACCTGATCTGGATAATTCTTTAATTAAGACTCTCCAGCTGGGCAGTGGTGGCGCATGCCTTTAATACCAACACTCAGGAAGCAGAGGCATGTGGATCTCTGTGAGTTCTAGACCAGCCTGGTCTAAAGAGTGAGTTCCAGGACAGCCAGAGTTACAACAGAGAAACCCTGTCTCAAAAAACCGAAAAGATAAAAAAAAAAAAGAATCTTTCCAGGTAATTCTAGGTTGTGTCGAATTAACAATGAAATCTAAGCAGCATAGCCATTTGTTATCTATCTGTCCATCCATCTCCCTATCATCTACTGATGCCTGAAATGATACCCAGTCTCTTGCTGCCTTCTCACTCCTTTACCAGGTGAACAATTTTCCATTTTTCCTCCCACAGCCATCATCTTCCAAGGCTTTAGTGATGAAGCAGGTTATCTTTTTAGATAGCTTCATTCCTGTGGCAGTGCACCCTTAGAGTTCCCTGTGATATCATCGTTACGGTTTTCTTTATTTTTTCTAGAAGGAAGGTAGCCTCATTTTGAATTCTGCTTATAAAAATGTCCTGTGCTATTTTGTTTTAATGCAGACAATAGCTAAAGAAGACTCGACATCCCATTCCTCATTCCTCCTCCTTCAAGTCACCAGGTTAGCATTCTGGTGACTGTCCACCTATCCATGTTCCTAGGTATTAATGGTTTTGTTGTGTAATAAAAACATGAACATTAATTCCCAGTACATTTTCTTAAGTAAAGATGTTCTTTACTTGTTGGTTTTAATGTTTTCTGTAGTTTAAATGTACATCTACCCCCAAATCCATGGGATAGTATTAAGAGATGTAGCCGTTTGGAGTTAATAAAGTCTTTAAGATGCAGCCCTCACCACTGAGATTAGTGTCCTTACTAAGGGGACCTAGAGAGCTGCCTCACTCCTTCCTACTCTGCCTCAGAAAAGCACAGTGGGGGGCCCCATGAACTGGAAAGAGGGCTTCATTAGTCATTGACTCTTCTGCTGCCTTGACTTTGAATCCAAAGTCAGCCCCCAGAACCGTATGTGATAAGTTTATGTTGCTTACAAGCCACCCAGTCTGTGCTATTTTGTTACAGCAACTGGAATAGACTACCACGGGGATGCCGTTTTGGCAAGAGGAACACCGAAATCTGGATGGATTTATAGACAAGAACAAAATAAGCCAGGAAAGCCAAGAAGCTACTGGGATGAGGAAATATGGGACTGCCCTGGGAGTTAGATTGCTGAGGCTGCTGGACACAGCACCACAGGCTGTGTGGCTTCAAGGACAGAAATGAATCCACTCCTAATTCCGGAGGCTCTAAGTTTGAGATCAGGGCATCTGGTCCTCTGGAGGTCTCAGGGAGAACCTTTCTTGTTTCTTGATAGTTTCTGACGGTTATCAGCAGTCCTTGTCAGGTTCTGGATTACAGACCATCACTGCCATTTTTGATTCCTTTATCACTACTGTTTATATCCTCTCTCCTCTCTCTCTCTCTCTCTCTCTCTCTCTCTCTCTCTCTCGTATGTGTGTGTGTGTTAATAGTTTCTTCTTACAAAGACAGCCATTAGGTTATCTGACATCCACCCATCGCACTGTGACCTTGTCTTAGCTCAACACTATCTACAAAGACCCTGTTTCCATATCAACTCACCTCACCTTCACAAGTAACAGGGATCAGATCTTCATTCTATGCTTTGGGGAGACATGACTCAGTTCAGGATAAAAGATAGAGGGAGAGGACGGAGCTATGACTCATTCTCTGATATGAAAAAGAAAGAGGAGCCCAGGATGAAGAGAGCCAGACCCTGAGAATAGAGACAGGAAGGCTGCTACCTCCAACAGCCCCTGCCTGTGTTTTATTAACCCCCAAGCATTTAAAGACTCTGAGATGCATGAAAGTAGGCTGCCCACCAGCTCCTTTGGTTCCCTTCCCAGCTAGTGCATGTAGCTGGCAGCTTCCCTATGGGCCCCACCGGCCTGGCTGCAGTATCCTGTTTTCTGTTCTTTGCCAGATTTCTGGTTTGCTGCCACCTGATTTCTTTTGGGCCAGAACTAATTTCTTGCAGTCCTCAGGAAGCATTGCTAAATCTCAAATCCCCTCATCTGACGGGTTCAATCCCCACTCTCTGTCAAGCATGCACATTTCCTGTGATTTATACTTGCAGCAAGATGGCATTATTATGAGCCTCAAGGAACACAGAGACAGTCCTAAGGTTCAGATCTCCTTCCTCCCTTTTTTCTGGTTTGCAGCTCCCTGTGTCCCTGTACCTAGATGGTGCAACAAAGGTTATGTGTACAAAAGCAGAGTGGAGAGGGGTTGGGAGAGTGTAGAGACAGGCCGTAACAAACCTGGAGTTTCTCATGCACAGAGATCATAAGGTCTGGAGCATTCCTGGCCTAGCTAGAAACAGATAGGGATGTGATGGACCAGGCTGTGACCTCAGTCAGCGTGATCACCTCCCTTTGCCAACTTCGATGTTGAAGAACAAGGGATAGTTGCAAAATCTCAGTGAAGCAGCCTAGAATAATGAGATTCCTGCTCATTAACTGAGATCCCAGGCAAAGGCCTGCCAGGATCCATTCTTGCTATTGCAGGCCTCACATAGTTGAAGGAATTATGACATTTCTCTGGTGTTCAGAGCGACTTAGCCTTGGGCTCCTACCTCTTGATGTGGCCTCAAGCTCTCAGTAATCACCAGCAATGTGCCATCTGTCCTGTCCGTGCCATTTAATTATCCATCATCCTCAATGTCCTTGGAGCACTGACAGCCACTTCTAAGACATACCTGGCTCCAAGGGCTCATATAAAAGTTTAAAGGTAAAATAAGAAACCTCAGAAACAGTCTCCAGCCAGGATGTGCGAATTTATGTGCGACTGTCAGAGGTCCTGCCCAGGCATGAAAGGCATAGGACTTGGACCCTACAGGATAGTAGAGACAGAAAGAAAGCAGTGACAGACTGGCAGGGGAGTCACTGTAGCTCAACTCTGTTGCCACTTTGACTGTCTCTACATTCCAGCCATAGACCCAGTTGCAAACTTCATCGCTACATCCCAGTGTTAGAGCAATATTGATGGCAAATGACAGGCTGGGTTCAATTGAGCCCAAAGAGGAAAGGAGACCCCATGGTTCTTTTAGCTTGGAAGATAAAAGTGACTATAGGCCAGACACTGTGGATGTCAGGAACTAGACAATCATGGGCAGACATGTTTTCTCTGTCCCATAAGGCCATAAGGATGTCTATTCTAAGGCAAATAGGATTCTTCCATGTAGCAAAAGAATGCTCTCCATCAGCCCAGCTTCTTAGCTGATCACTTTTCCCTACAGTTCACAGACAGCATCTCCAGGAAGTCTGATGAGGCCATTCTTCACGGGTCCCAATCTTAAGACCAGTTCCCACCATGGTAACCCGGTTCACTAATGGGAGGGAATTCCATCATGAGCTTTGCCTGGCAAAAAAAGAAAAGAGGACATTGGTAGATAAAGTAAAGCCCAGCATAGGTCACAGCACTCTTCCTGCTACCAGGAGAACCCTTAAATCCCTGTCTATAAAGAAGTCCTACTTTTTTTTTCTTCTCAAGTCTAAGCCTTTCTATGCATATTCACACAGACCTGCCCCCAGCAAGAACTGAATGCACTCTTAGGTCCCCCTTAGCATCTTGTCCATATCTTTGTCATCTTATTTGCTTGCTTTTTGTTGTTTGTTTGTTTGTTTTTCTTCTTTTTTTCTTTCTTTTTTTGAGACAGGGTTTTTCTGTTATAACTCTGGCTGTCCTGGAACTCACTTTGTAGACCAGGCTGGCCTCGAACTCGCAGAGATCCACCTGCCTCTGTCTCCCGAGTGCTGGGATTAAAGGCGTGAGCTATCGCTGTCCGGCTTGCTTTTTGTTTTTAATGTGATGTATACTCGTACGCGTGCGTACACACACACACATACACCTTTCATATATTGGATGTGAGAATCTTAGGAGGTCACAGACATTTCTTCAAAAAGGCATCCATGCAAGTATACATGGAATGTGACTATAGCCACAGCCAGACAGTCTTGCTTCTGCTTTCCTATGTCTCATGATTATGTGTATCTATATGAAATCTAGATCTCCATCGATGTTTCTCCGTCTGAGCCTGACTTGTTTTGCTTAACATAATGATTTCTGGTTGTCTCTATGTTCCTGCAAGTGACTTTTTTCTCATTAATGGCTGAATAAAACTCCATTTCTTTAGGCATTCATCTGCTGACCGATACCTAGGCTGATTCCATAGCTTAGCTATTTTGAATAGGACCATTGAAAAAATTACTGTGTAAACATGAGTGTGTTTGATTTTCATTTAGTATCTCCTCCATCCACATGGCTCCAAATTCCTCCTGGGAATAGCAGGAATCACGGGCCCATCATATTGGTGTCTTCATAGTGCTTGGTAGTATCTCAGGACTACGGGCTTGGATGTTTGGAAGACAAGGAGGAAATGGTCACCTTCCGACTAGACAGAGAAACCAAAGTACTGGATTCAAAGGAAGCAGCTACCTGCTACTGGTCACTAATTTGTAGCAAATTTTCTCTACGATCTTGGTCTCTTCCTCGGGACCAGTGAAAACCTGGGGGAGGCTCAGCACCAGCTTTACAGGGCATTGGCCTTGTTTGAAATGATCTGGCATGAGACACAGCTGAGCATAGCCTAGAAGCTCTCTTTCTTCAACCTGCAGACAGCATCCTACCAGGCCTTGCAGCGGGTGCTCATCAGTCTAGGCCACCATGACGAAGCCCTGGCATTAGCGGTTAGAGGTTGGATGAGGGCATTTACCAGTGGAAAGACAGATGGGACAACAGGACTCCAACCCCTACTCACTCATTTCTGTTAGAGATGGTAGCAGAGACTAGTACTGTACTATTCCCTGGCCTTGGGATACCTCTACAACTCGGTGCTTGCTCCTGGGGCAGGATCCTGACCATCATCTGGTTGATAACTCAGTGGAAAGTTCCAGTGACTTCCAAGTCAGCAGCAGTACAACCCTGCCCATAGCAGCCAGCTCTACACTGGAGCAGCTCATCACCGGTGTCTGGGAGGCCCCGGGAGTGGAGTCTTACTACTCCAGGGCTCAAACCAGCAGTGAGACAGGAAGTGAAGTTGGAGACATCATGGAGCAGCAGTTGGAGTAGAGGAACAAGCAGCTTAACTTGGTGACCAACCCCACGGGCTTCCTGAGGATGATGCGACCCAATAACTTCCTGCACAGGCCCCTTGGCAAGGTCCAGTCAGAATCAGACGTCAGCCTACTTCAAGGAAATCCCAGATGTTTGCCAAACTTCCATTCCCTGTACTGATGGAGACCAGCCCCTGTCCTCTCCCCGTGGCTGTTCTCAGCAGCTGCTGCTTCCAGACACCTGACCCATCCCATAGGCAGTACGCAGGCATAGCAGTGGTCGCTCTGCACACACACAGCTGTCCCGACAGGGCTAGGATGGCGGGCCCCACCCACTCCACATTTGCGTGGGCAAGGCAATGAGAAGTGACTTTCTCTGGGTTCCTGGCGTCCCTCCAGGCAGTACAGGAGTCGTGAGATACAGGTGAGAAATTAAGGAGTAGCTGTCAGAAGTCACTTGTGGAAAAGACCCATCAGGTAGTGACAAGTTTATTCAGAGCAACAGGAGCCCCGCAGGCTACTTCTAAGTTCCAACTGTGCTGGTTCTTTTTAAGGCATCTCTCTCTCTCTCTCTCTCTCTCTCTCTCTCGCTCGCTAATAGCAGTATTTTCTTCGGTACTTAAAAAAAAAAAAAGAGTAAAACATTCCTTGGAGCTCTGTCAGGGGGGAGCCTGTGCATTCTATGTAGCAGGAACTATGCCTATAGCCTGTAACACATGCCTGACTAGCCCTGCTACCTCACATGTGGGAAGTGCCACCCTTCACACACTGGGTGTAAGAATCTTACGAGGTCACGGGAGGTCAACTTGAGTTCCTCGGGGTTAAATTTCTTTGTGGTCGTTGAGGCTGATATTTCTCCATAAATACCAAACCTGTGTCACTGTAAGCAGCCCCACGGTCACCATGGTCATATACTATTGCCTGGACACGCCAACCATCAGACTCCATTTCTTCTCTGTGACCACAAGGAAAACACTCCCTCCCCTTCACACTGGCTGTTCCTCCTCATGTTTTTGTTTATTCATTCCTTCTTGTGCACACTTCATTACTGCCCTCTTCTAGCCTCTGTGAGCACTGTATCCACATGAGCAATTTATGTCCATCCCACTCCCACAAACACATAGTTAAAAATAAAAATAAAACTATTCTATTCTATTCTCGGAAACTGATCCGGACACTCTCTTCCTAAGCATTGAGGTTTGATTGTATTTCCTGATTATGTTCCTGTTACGAGTTCTTTATACATCTAGAGAGGGTGGTAAGCATGAGCCCTCCAATGGCTTCCTCAGGGTGGCCTGACCCCTGGCAAGACACCGAGTTCACTATCTTTATTGTCTACAGTGAAGACCACCAGCCAGCAAGGGTGCCTAGCTGTCTGGGCCCTGATAAACTAGACTGGGAGAAGTGTGGGGCAAATTCATTTACGTGCCTTTGTAAAAGGTGCACATAGTGAAAATATTAGCACACTTGGTGAAGAAAAGGCAATGTCCTTCCTTAAAGTATACAGGCCTTAGAAGGGAGAAGAGTAGAGAGGCACAGTTTTTAAAATGGTGAAAGATATGGGCAAAGTCATATAAGAAAGACAGAGCAAATGGTTAATTAAAAAAAAAAAAATAGCTGGTCAGTGATGGTGCATGCCTTTAATCCCAGAACTCAGGAGGCAGAGGCAGGCAGATCTCTGAGTTCAAGGCCAGCCTGGCCTACAAAGTGAGTTCCAGGACAGCCAGAGTTACAGTAGAGAAACTGTTTGGAGAAAAAAAGGAAAGGAAAGAAGGAAGGAAGAGAAGGGAGGGAAGAAGGAGGAAGGGAGGAGGGAGGGAGGAAAAGGAGGAGGAAGGAAGGAAGGAAGGAAGGAAGGGAGGAAGGGAGGGGAGAGGAAGGGAAGGAAGGAAGGAAGGAAGAAGGAAGGAAGGAAGGAAGGAAGGAAGGAAGGAAGGGAGAGAGGAAGGGAGGAGGGAGAGGGAAGGGAGGGAGGAAGAGGGGAGGGAGGGAGGGAGGGAAGGAAGGAAGGAAGGAAGGAAGGAAGGAAGGAAGGAAGGAAGGAAGGAAGGAAGGAAGGAAGGAAATGTCAAACAACCGAGAAATACAGGGTATCTTTTGGTGGATGTCACTCATGAAATTGAAACACTGAAACACTCATTGTTCAAAAACTGCAGTGTTATGAGGCCCGGTAGTTACAGGCCTGTAACCCTAGCTACTTGAGATATATTAAGGCAGGGAGACAAGTTCAAGGCCATCCTAGCCTACAGAGGGAGCTCAAAAATAGCCTGGGCAACTTAATGAGACCTTGTCTCAAAACAAACAACAAAAAAAACAGTACTAGGCATGCACAGGCTCTGGATTTAGTCCCCAGGATTGCAAAGAACAACAAAACACCCTGTAGTGCTGGCAGAGATGTCATGAGATAGAAATCGGCAAAATGAGCCTTGAAAAGTGGGAGGAATCCTTTAGGGACAGAGATTGTAACGTGACGGTAAAGGATTTGCCTAGCACACGCAAAGGCTTGGGTTCAATCTCCATTACCTTAAGAAGGGGGGTAGAGTAGGAAACACTTTTTTGAGAATAGTTCACACTTTTGTGTATAAAGATTGTTAGGAATTTTCTCTGCATTTTGTAAAGTCTCCAGCAATTTG